>QFAX02000727.1:0-46582 GCA_003412495.2 Echium plantagineum
TTTTGTCTTTTTTTGGTCTTTGGGTGTTGTAATATGTAATTTGATAACACTTGTTAATAATCCGTACATTATTTATTTAACATTCGTGCCACTTTATTTGATGAATAACACAAAACGTGGCATTTCGTCTTATTTTTCCTTTAGGGTTTTAAGGTTCTCATATTCGTCCTTTTTTGTCTTTTTTTGTCTTTGGGTGTTGTAATATGTAATTTGATAACACTTTTGATAATCCGTGCATTATTTATTTAACATTCGTGCCACTTTATTTGATGAATAACACAAAACGTGGCATTTCGTCTTATTTTTTCCTTTAGGGTTTTAAGGTTCTCATATTCGTCCTTTTTTGTCTTTTTTTGTCTTTGGGTGTTGTAATATGTAATTTGATAACACTTTTAATAATCCGTACATTATTTATTTAACATTCGTGCCACTTTATTTGATGAATAACACAAAACGTGGCATTTCGTCTTATTTTTTCCTTTAGGGTTTTAAGGTTCTCATATTCGTCCTTTTTTGTCTTTTTTTGTCTTTGGGTGTTGTAATATGTAATTTGATAACACTTTTGATAATCCGTGCATTATTTATTTAACATTCGTGCCACTTTATTTGATGAATAACACAAAACGTGGCATTTCGTCTTATTTTTTCCTTTAGGGTTTTAAGGTTCTCATATTCGTCCTTTTTTGTCTTTTTTTGTCTTTGGGTGTTGTAATATGTAATTTGATAACACTTTTAATAATCCGTACATTATTTATTTAACATTCGTGCCACTTTATTTGATGAATAACACAAAACGTGGCATTTCGTCTTATTTTTTCCTTTAGGGTTTTAAGGTTCTCATATTCGTCCTTTTTTGTCTTTTTTTGTCTTTGGGTGTTGTAATATGTAATTTGATAACACTTTTGATAATCCGTGCATTATTTATTTAACATTCGTGCCACTTTATTTGATGAATAACACAAAACGTGGCATTTCGTCTTATTTTTTCCTTTAGGGTTTTAAGGTTCTCATATTCGTCCTTTTTTGTCTTTTTTGTCTTTGGGTGTTGTAATATGTAATTTGATAACACTTTTAATAATCCGTACATTATTTATTTAACATTCGTGCCACTTTATTTGATGAATAACACAAAACGTGGCATTTCGTCTTATTTTTTCCTTTAGGGTTTTAAGGTTCTCATATTCGTCCTTTTTTGTCTTTTTTTGTCTTTGGGTGTTGTAATATGTAATTTGATAACACTTTTAATAATCCGTACATTATTTATTTAACATTCGTGCCACTTTATTTGATGAATAACACAAAACGTGGCATTTCGTCTTATTTTTTCCTTTAGGGTTTTAAGGTTCTCATATTCGTCCTTTTTTGTCTTTTTTGTCTTTGGGTGTTGTAATATGTAATTTGATAACACTTTTGATAATCCGTGCATTATTTATTTAACATTCGTGCCACTTTATTTGATGAATAACACAAAACGTGGCATTTCGTCTTATTTTTTCCTTTAGGGTTTTAAGGTTCTCATATTCGTCCTTTTTTGTCTTTTTTTGTCTTTGGGTGTTGTAATATGTAATTTGATAACACTTTTGATAATCCGTACATTATTTATTTAACATTCGTGCCACTTTATTTGATGAATAACACAAAACGTGGCATTTCGTCTTATTTTTTCCTTTAGGGTTTTAAGGTTCTCATATTCGTCCTTTTTGTCTTTTTTTGTCTTTGGGTGTTGTAATATGTAATTTGATAACACTTTTGATAATCCGTGCATTATTTATTTAACATTCGTGCCACTTTATTTGATGAATAACACAAAACGTGGCATTTCGTCTTATTTTTTCCTTTAGGGTTTTAAGGTTCTCATATTCGTCCTTTTTTGTCTTTTTTTGTCTTTGGGTGTTGTAATATGTAATTTGATAACACTTTTAATAATCCGTACATTATTTATTTAACATTCGTGCCACTTTATTTGATGAATAACACAAAACGTGGCATTTCGTCTTATTTTTTCCTTTAGGGTTTTAAGGTTCTCATATTCGTCCTTTTTTGTCTTTTTTTGTCTTTGGGTGTTGTAATATGTAATTTGATAACACTTTTGATAATCCGTACATTATTTATTTAACATTCGTGCCACTTTATTTGATGAATAACACAAAACGTGGCATTTCGTCTTATTTTTTCCTTTAGGGTTTTAAGGTTCTCATATTCGTCCTTTTTGTCTTTTTTTGTCTTTGGGTGTTGTAATATGTAATTTGATAACACTTTTAATAATCCGTACATTATTTATTTAACATTCGTGCCACTTTATTTGATGAATAACACAAAACGTGGCATTTCGTCTTATTTTTTCCTTTAGGGTTTTAAGGTTCTCATATTCGTCCTTTTTTGTCTTTTTTTGTCTTTGGGTGTTGTAATATGTAATTTGATAACACTTTTAATAATCCGTACATTATTTATTTAACATTCGTGCCACTTTATTTGATGAATAACACAAAACGTGGCATTTCGTCTTATTTTTTCCTTTAGGGTTTTAAGGTTCTCATATTCGTCCTTTTTTGTCTTTTTTTGTCTTTGGGTGTTGTAATATGTAATTTGATAACACTTTTAATAATCCGTACATTATTTATTTAACATTCGTGCCACTTTATTTGATGAATAACACAAAACGTGGCATTTCGTCTTATTTTTTCCTTTAGGGTTTTAAGGTTCTCATATTCGTCCTTTTTTGTCTTTTTTTGTCTTTGGGTGTTGTAATATGTAATTTGATAACACTTTTAATAATCCGTACATTATTTATTTAACATTCGTGCCACTTTATTTGATGAATAACACAAAACGTGGCATTTCGTCTTATTTTTTCCTTTAGGGTTTTAAGGTTCTCATATTCGTCCTTTTTTGTCTTTTTTTGTCTTTGGGTGTTGTAATATGTAATTTGATAACACTTTTAATAATCCGTACATTATTTATTTAACATTCGTGCCACTTTATTTGATGAATAACACAAAACGTGGCATTTCGTCTTATTTTTTCCTTTAGGGTTTTAAGGTTCTCATATTCGTCCTTTTTTGTCTTTTTTTGTCTTTGGGTGTTGTAATATGTAATTTGATAACACTTTTGATAATCCGTGCATTATTTATTTAACATTCGTGCCACTTTATTTGATGAATAACACAAAACGTGGCATTTCGTCTTATTTTTTCCTTTAGGGTTTTAAGGTTCTCATATTCGTCCTTTTTTGTCTTTTTTTGTCTTTGGGTGTTGTAATATGTAATTTGATAACACTTTTAATAATCCGTACATTATTTATTTAACATTCGTGCCACTTTATTTGATGAATAACACAAAACGTGGCATTTCGTCTTATTTTTTCCTTTAGGGTTTTAAGGTTCTCATATTCGTCCTTTTTTGTCTTTTTTTGTCTTTGGGTGTTGTAATATGTAATTTGATAACACTTTTAATAATCCGTACATTATTTATTTAACATTCGTGCCACTTTATTTGATGAATAACACAAAACGTGGCATTTCGTCTTATTTTTTCCTTTAGGGTTTTAAGGTTCTCATATTCGTCCTTTTTTGTCTTTTTTTGTCTTTGGGTGTTGTAATATGTAATTTGATAACACTTTTGATAATCCGTGCATTATTTATTTAACATTCGTGCCACTTTATTTGATGAATAACACAAAACGTGGCATTTCGTCTTATTTTTTCCTTTAGGGTTTTAAGGTTCTCATATTCGTCCTTTTTTGTCTTTTTTTGTCTTTGGGTGTTGTAATATGTAATTTGATAACACTTTTAATAATCCGTACATTATTTATTTAACATTCGTGCCACTTTATTTGATGAATAACACAAAACGTGGCATTTCGTCTTATTTTTTCCTTTAGGGTTTTAAGGTTCTCATATTCGTCCTTTTTTGTCTTTTTTTGTCTTTGGGTGTTGTAATATGTAATTTGATAACACTTTTAATAATCCGTACATTATTTATTTAACATTCGTGCCACTTTATTTGATGAATAACACAAAACGTGGCATTTCGTCTTATTTTTTCCTTTAGGGTTTTAAGGTTCTCATATTCGTCCTTTTTTGTCTTTTTTTGTCTTTGGGTGTTGTAATATGTAATTTGATAACACTTTTAATAATCCGTACATTATTTATTTAACATTCGTGCCACTTTATTTGATGAATAACACAAAACGTGGCATTTCGTCTTATTTTTTCCTTTAGGGTTTTAAGGTTCTCATATTCGTCCTTTTTTGTCTTTTTTGTCTTTGGGTGTTGTAATATGTAATTTGATAACACTTTTAATAATCCGTACATTATTTATTTAACATTCGTGCCACTTTATTTGATGAATAACACAAAACGTGGCATTTCGTCTTATTTTTTCCTTTAGGGTTTTAAGGTTCTCATATTCGTCCTTTTTTGTCTTTTTTTGTCTTTGGGTGTTGTAATATGTAATTTGATAACACTTTTAATAATCCGTACATTATTTATTTAACATTCGTGCCACTTTATTTGATGAATAACACAAAACGTGGCATTTCGTCTTATTTTTTCCTTTAGGGTTTTAAGGTTCTCATATTCGTCCTTTTTTGTCTTTTTTGTCTTTGGGTGTTGTAATATGTAATTTGATAACACTTTTAATAATCCGTACATTATTTATTTAACATTCGTGCCACTTTATTTGATGAATAACACAAAACGTGGCATTTCGTCTTATTTTTTCCTTTAGGGTTTTAAGGTTCTCATATTCGTCCTTTTTTGTCTTTTTTTGTCTTTGGGTGTTGTAATATGTAATTTGATAACACTTTTAATAATCCGTACATTATTTATTTAACATTCGTGCCACTTTATTTGATGAATAACACAAAACGTGGCATTTCGTCTTATTTTTTCCTTTAGGGTTTTAAGGTTCTCATATTCGTCCTTTTTTGTCTTTTTTTGTCTTTGGGTGTTGTAATATGTAATTTGATAACACTTTTAATAATCCGTACATTATTTATTTAACATTCGTGCCACTTTATTTGATGAATAACACAAAACGTGGCATTTCGTCTTATTTTTTCCTTTAGGGTTTTAAGGTTCTCATATTCGTCCTTTTTTGTCTTTTTTTGTCTTTGGGTGTTGTAATATGTAATTTGATAACACTTTTGATAATCCGTACATTATTTATTTAACATTCGTGCCACTTTATTTGATGAATAACACAAAACGTGGCATTTCGTCTTATTTTTTCCTTTAGGGTTTTAAGGTTCTCATATTCGTCCTTTTTTGTCTTTTTTTGTCTTTGGGTGTTGTAATATGTAATTTGATAACACTTTTAATAATCCGTACATTATTTATTTAACATTCGTGCCACTTTATTTGATGAATAACACAAAACGTGGCATTTCGTCTTATTTTTTCCTTTAGGGTTTTAAGGTTCTCATATTCGTCCTTTTTTGTCTTTTTTTGTCTTTGGGTGTTGTAATATGTAATTTGATAACACTTTTGATAATCCGTACATTATTTATTTAACATTCGTGCCACTTTATTTGATGAATAACACAAAACGTGGCATTTCGTCTTATTTTTTCCTTTAGGGTTTTAAGGTTCTCATATTCGTCCTTTTTTGTCTTTTTTTGTCTTTGGGTGTTGTAATATGTAATTTGATAACACTTTTAATAATCCGTACATTATTTATTTAACATTCGTGCCACTTTATTTGATGAATAACACAAAACGTGGCATTTCGTCTTATTTTTTCCTTTAGGGTTTTAAGGTTCTCATATTCGTCCTTTTTTGTCTTTTTTTGTCTTTGGGTGTTGTAATATGTAATTTGATAACACTTTTAATAATCCGTACATTATTTATTTAACATTCGTGCCACTTTATTTGATGAATAACACAAAACGTGGCATTTCGTCTTATTTTTTCCTTTAGGGTTTTAAGGTTCTCATATTCGTCCTTTTTTGTCTTTTTTTGTCTTTGGGTGTTGTAATATGTAATTTGATAACACTTTTAATAATCCGTACATTATTTATTTAACATTCGTGCCACTTTATTTGATGAATAACACAAAACGTGGCATTTCGTCTTATTTTTTCCTTTAGGGTTTTAAGGTTCTCATATTCGTCCTTTTTTGTCTTTTTTTGTCTTTGGGTGTTGTAATATGTAATTTGATAACACTTTTAATAATCCGTACATTATTTATTTAACATTCGTGCCACTTTATTTGATGAATAACACAAAACGTGGCATTTCGTCTTATTTTTTCCTTTAGGGTTTTAAGGTTCTCATATTCGTCCTTTTTTGTCTTTTTTTGTCTTTGGGTGTTGTAATATGTAATTTGATAACACTTTTAATAATCCGTACATTATTTATTTAACATTCGTGCCACTTTATTTGATGAATAACACAAAACGTGGCATTTCGTCTTATTTTTTCCTTTAGGGTTTTAAGGTTCTCATATTCGTCCTTTTTTGTCTTTTTTTGTCTTTGGGTGTTGTAATATGTAATTTGATAACACTTTTAATAATCCGTACATTATTTATTTAACATTCGTGCCACTTTATTTGATGAATAACACAAAACGTGGCATTTCGTCTTATTTTTTCCTTTAGGGTTTTAAGGTTCTCATATTCGTCCTTTTTTGTCTTTTTTTGTCTTTGGGTGTTGTAATATGTAATTTGATAACACTTTTAATAATCCGTACATTATTTATTTAACATTCGTGCCACTTTATTTGATGAATAACACAAAACGTGGCATTTCGTCTTATTTTTTCCTTTAGGGTTTTAAGGTTCTCATATTCGTCCTTTTTTGTCTTTTTTTGTCTTTGGGTGTTGTAATATGTAATTTGATAACACTTTTAATAATCCGTACATTATTTATTTAACATTCGTGCCACTTTATTTGATGAATAACACAAAACGTGGCATTTCGTCTTATTTTTTCCTTTAGGGTTTTAAGGTTCTCATATTCGTCCTTTTTTGTCTTTTTTTGTCTTTGGGTGTTGTAATATGTAATTTGATAACACTTTTAATAATCCGTACATTATTTATTTAACATTCGTGCCACTTTATTTGATGAATAACACAAAACGTGGCATTTCGTCTTATTTTTTCCTTTAGGGTTTTAAGGTTCTCATATTCGTCCTTTTTTGTCTTTTTTTGTCTTTGGGTGTTGTAATATGTAATTTGATAACACTTTTGATAATCCGTGCATTATTTATTTAACATTCGTGCCACTTTATTTGATGAATAACACAAAACGTGGCATTTCGTCTTATTTTTTCCTTTAGGGTTTTAAGGTTCTCATATTCGTCCTTTTTTGTCTTTTTTTGTCTTTGGGTGTTGTAATATGTAATTTGATAACACTTTTAATAATCCGTACATTATTTATTTAACATTCGTGCCACTTTATTTGATGAATAACACAAAACGTGGCATTTCGTCTTATTTTTTCCTTTAGGGTTTTAAGGTTCTCATATTCGTCCTTTTTTGTCTTTTTTTGTCTTTGGGTGTTGTAATATGTAATTTGATAACACTTTTAATAATCCGTACATTATTTATTTAACATTCGTGCCACTTTATTTGATGAATAACACAAAACGTGGCATTTCGTCTTATTTTTTCCTTTAGGGTTTTAAGGTTCTCATATTCGTCCTTTTTTGTCTTTTTTTGTCTTTGGGTGTTGTAATATGTAATTTGATAACACTTTTAATAATCCGTACATTATTTATTTAACATTCGTGCCACTTTATTTGATGAATAACACAAAACGTGGCATTTCGTCTTATTTTTTCCTTTAGGGTTTTAAGGTTCTCATATTCGTCCTTTTTTGTCTTTTTTTGTCTTTGGGTGTTGTAATATGTAATTTGATAACACTTTTAATAATCCGTACATTATTTATTTAACATTCGTGCCACTTTATTTGATGAATAACACAAAACGTGGCATTTCGTCTTATTTTTTCCTTTAGGGTTTTAAGGTTCTCATATTCGTCCTTTTTTGTCTTTTTTTGTCTTTGGGTGTTGTAATATGTAATTTGATAACACTTTTAATAATCCGTACATTATTTATTTAACATTCGTGCCACTTTATTTGATGAATAACACAAAACGTGGCATTTCGTCTTATTTTTTCCTTTAGGGTTTTAAGGTTCTCATATTCGTCCTTTTTTGTCTTTTTTTGTCTTTGGGTGTTGTAATATGTAATTTGATAACACTTTTAATAATCCGTACATTATTTATTTAACATTCGTGCCACTTTATTTGATGAATAACACAAAACGTGGCATTTCGTCTTATTTTTTCCTTTAGGGTTTTAAGGTTCTCATATTCGTCCTTTTTTGTCTTTTTTTGTCTTTGGGTGTTGTAATATGTAATTTGATAACACTTTTAATAATCCGTACATTATTTATTTAACATTCGTGCCACTTTATTTGATGAATAACACAAAACGTGGCATTTCGTCTTATTTTTTCCTTTAGGGTTTTAAGGTTCTCATATTCGTCCTTTTTTGTCTTTTTTTGTCTTTGGGTGTTGTAATATGTAATTTGATAACACTTTTAATAATCCGTACATTATTTATTTAACATTCGTGCCACTTTATTTGATGAATAACACAAAACGTGGCATTTCGTCTTATTTTTTCCTTTAGGGTTTTAAGGTTCTCATATTCGTCCTTTTTTGTCTTTTTTTGTCTTTGGGTGTTGTAATATGTAATTTGATAACACTTTTAATAATCCGTGCATTATTTATTTAACATTCGTGCCACTTTATTTGATGAATAACACAAAACGTGGCATTTCGTCTTATTTTTTCCTTTAGGGTTTTAAGGTTCTCATATTCGTCCTTTTTTGTCTTTTTTTGTCTTTGGGTGTTGTAATATGTAATTTGATAACACTTTTAATAATCCGTGCATTATTTATTTAACATTCGTGCCACTTTATTTGATGAATAACACAAAACGTGGCATTTCGTCTTATTTTTTCCTTTAGGGTTTTAAGGTTCTCATATTCGTCCTTTTTTGTCTTTTTTTGTCTTTGGGTGTTGTAATATGTAATTTGATAACACTTTTAATAATCCGTACATTATTTATTTAACATTCGTGCCACTTTATTTGATGAATAACACAAAACGTGGCATTTCGTCTTATTTTTTCCTTTAGGGTTTTAAGGTTCTCATATTCGTCCTTTTTTGTCTTTTTTTGTCTTTGGGTGTTGTAATATGTAATTTGATAACACTTTTAATAATCCGTACATTATTTATTTAACATTCGTGCCACTTTATTTGATGAATAACACAAAACGTGGCATTTCGTCTTATTTTTTCCTTTAGGGTTTTAAGGTTCTCATATTCGTCCTTTTTTGTCTTTTTTTGTCTTTGGGTGTTGTAATATGTAATTTGATAACACTTTTAATAATCCGTACATTATTTATTTAACATTCGTGCCACTTTATTTGATGAATAACACAAAACGTGGCATTTCGTCTTATTTTTTCCTTTAGGGTTTTAAGGTTCTCATATTCGTCCTTTTTGTCTTTTTTTGTCTTTGGGTGTTGTAATATGTAATTTGATAACACTTTTAATAATCCGTACATTATTTATTTAACATTCGTGCCACTTTATTTGATGAATAACACAAAACGTGGCATTTCGTCTTATTTTTTCCTTTAGGGTTTTAAGGTTCTCATATTCGTCCTTTTTTGTCTTTTTTTGTCTTTGGGTGTTGTAATATGTAATTTGATAACACTTTTAATAATCCGTACATTATTTATTTAACATTCGTGCCACTTTATTTGATGAATAACACAAAACGTGGCATTTCGTCTTATTTTTTCCTTTAGGGTTTTAAGGTTCTCATATTCGTCCTTTTTTGTCTTTTTTTGTCTTTGGGTGTTGTAATATGTAATTTGATAACACTTTTAATAATCCGTACATTATTTATTTAACATTCGTGCCACTTTATTTGATGAATAACACAAAACGTGGCATTTCGTCTTATTTTTTCCTTTAGGGTTTTAAGGTTCTCATATTCGTCCTTTTTTGTCTTTTTTTGTCTTTGGGTGTTGTAATATGTAATTTGATAACACTTTTAATAATCCGTACATTATTTATTTAACATTCGTGCCACTTTATTTGATGAATAACACAAAACGTGGCATTTCGTCTTATTTTTTCCTTTAGGGTTTTAAGGTTCTCATATTCGTCCTTTTTTGTCTTTTTTTGTCTTTGGGTGTTGTAATATGTAATTTGATAACACTTTTAATAATCCGTACATTATTTATTTAACATTCGTGCCACTTTATTTGATGAATAACACAAAACGTGGCATTTCGTCTTATTTTTTCCTTTAGGGTTTTAAGGTTCTCATATTCGTCCTTTTTTGTCTTTTTTTGTCTTTGGGTGTTGTAATATGTAATTTGATAACACTTTTAATAATCCGTACATTATTTATTTAACATTCGTGCCACTTTATTTGATGAATAACACAAAACGTGGCATTTCGTCTTATTTTTTCCTTTAGGGTTTTAAGGTTCTCATATTCGTCCTTTTTGTCTTTTTTTGTCTTTGGGTGTTGTAATATGTAATTTGATAACACTTTTGATAATCCGTGCATTATTTATTTAACATTCGTGCCACTTTATTTGATGAATAACACAAAACGTGGCATTTCGTCTTATTTTTTCCTTTAGGGTTTTAAGGTTCTCATATTCGTCCTTTTTTGTCTTTTTTTGTCTTTGGGTGTTGTAATATGTAATTTGATAACACTTTTAATAATCCGTACATTATTTATTTAACATTCGTGCCACTTTATTTGATGAATAACACAAAACGTGGCATTTCGTCTTATTTTTTCCTTTAGGGTTTTAAGGTTCTCATATTCGTCCTTTTTTGTCTTTTTTTGTCTTTGGGTGTTGTAATATGTAATTTGATAACACTTTTAATAATCCGTACATTATTTATTTAACATTCGTGCCACTTTATTTGATGAATAACACAAAACGTGGCATTTCGTCTTATTTTTTCCTTTAGGGTTTTAAGGTTCTCATATTCGTCCTTTTTTGTCTTTTTTTGTCTTTGGGTGTTGTAATATGTAATTTGATAACACTTTTAATAATCCGTACATTATTTATTTAACATTCGTGCCACTTTATTTGATGAATAACACAAAACGTGGCATTTCGTCTTATTTTTTCCTTTAGGGTTTTAAGGTTCTCATATTCGTCCTTTTTTGTCTTTTTTTGTCTTTGGGTGTTGTAATATGTAATTTGATAACACTTTTGATAATCCGTACATTATTTATTTAACATTCGTGCCACTTTATTTGATGAATAACACAAAACGTGGCATTTCGTCTTATTTTTTCCTTTAGGGTTTTAAGGTTCTCATATTCGTCCTTTTTTGTCTTTTTTGTCTTTGGGTGTTGTAATATGTAATTTGATAACACTTTTAATAATCCGTACATTATTTATTTAACATTCGTGCCACTTTATTTGATGAATAACACAAAACGTGGCATTTCGTCTTATTTTTTCCTTTAGGGTTTTAAGGTTCTCATATTCGTCCTTTTTTGTCTTTTTTTGTCTTTGGGTGTTGTAATATGTAATTTGATAACACTTTTAATAATCCGTACATTATTTATTTAACATTCGTGCCACTTTATTTGATGAATAACACAAAACGTGGCATTTCGTCTTATTTTTTCCTTTAGGGTTTTAAGGTTCTCATATTCGTCCTTTTTTGTCTTTTTTTGTCTTTGGGTGTTGTAATATGTAATTTGATAACACTTTTGATAATCCGTGCATTATTTATTTAACATTCGTGCCACTTTATTTGATGAATAACACAAAACGTGGCATTTCGTCTTATTTTTTCCTTTAGGGTTTTAAGGTTCTCATATTCGTCCTTTTTTGTCTTTTTTTGTCTTTGGGTGTTGTAATATGTAATTTGATAACACTTTTAATAATCCGTACATTATTTATTTAACATTCGTGCCACTTTATTTGATGAATAACACAAAACGTGGCATTTCGTCTTATTTTTTCCTTTAGGGTTTTAAGGTTCTCATATTCGTCCTTTTTGTCTTTTTTGTCTTTGGGTGTTGTAATATGTAATTTGATAACACTTTTGATAATCCGTGCATTATTTATTTAACATTCGTGCCACTTTATTTGATGAATAACACAAAACGTGGCATTTCGTCTTATTTTTTCCTTTAGGGTTTTAAGGTTCTCATATTCGTCCTTTTTTGTCTTTTTTTGTCTTTGGGTGTTGTAATATGTAATTTGATAACACTTTTAATAATCCGTACATTATTTATTTAACATTCGTGCCACTTTATTTGATGAATAACACAAAACGTGGCATTTCGTCTTATTTTTTCCTTTAGGGTTTTAAGGTTCTCATATTCGTCCTTTTTTGTCTTTTTTTGTCTTTGGGTGTTGTAATATGTAATTTGATAACACTTTTAATAATCCGTGCATTATTTATTTAACATTCGTGCCACTTTATTTGATGAATAACACAAAACGTGGCATTTCGTCTTATTTTTTCCTTTAGGGTTTTAAGGTTCTCATATTCGTCCTTTTTTGTCTTTTTTTGTCTTTGGGTGTTGTAATATGTAATTTGATAACACTTTTAATAATCCGTACATTATTTATTTAACATTCGTGCCACTTTATTTGATGAATAACACAAAACGTGGCATTTCGTCTTATTTTTTCCTTTAGGGTTTTAAGGTTCTCATATTCGTCCTTTTTGTCTTTTTTTGTCTTTGGGTGTTGTAATATGTAATTTGATAACACTTTTGATAATCCGTGCATTATTTATTTAACATTCGTGCCACTTTATTTGATGAATAACACAAAACGTGGCATTTCGTCTTATTTTTTCCTTTAGGGTTTTAAGGTTCTCATATTCGTCCTTTTTTGTCTTTTTTTGTCTTTGGGTGTTGTAATATGTAATTTGATAACACTTTTAATAATCCGTACATTATTTATTTAACATTCGTGCCACTTTATTTGATGAATAACACAAAACGTGGCATTTCGTCTTATTTTTTCCTTTAGGGTTTTAAGGTTCTCATATTCGTCCTTTTTTGTCTTTTTTTGTCTTTGGGTGTTGTAATATGTAATTTGATAACACTTTTAATAATCCGTACATTATTTATTTAACATTCGTGCCACTTTATTTGATGAATAACACAAAACGTGGCATTTCGTCTTATTTTTTCCTTTAGGGTTTTAAGGTTCTCATATTCGTCCTTTTTTGTCTTTTTTTGTCTTTGGGTGTTGTAATATGTAATTTGATAACACTTTTGATAATCCGTGAATTATTTATTTAACATTCGTGCCACTTTATTTGATGAATAACACAAAACGTGGCATTTCGTCTTATTTTTTCCTTTAGGGTTTTAAGGTTCTCATATTCGTCATTTTTTGTCTTTTTTTGTCTTTAGGTGTTGTAATATGTAATTTGATAACACTTTTAATAATCCGTACATTATTTATTTAACATTCGTGCCACTTTATTTGATGAATAACACAAAACGTGGCATTTCGTCTTATTTTTTCCTTTAGGGTTTTAAGGTTCTCATATTCGTCCTTTTTTGTCTTTTTTTTGTCTTTGGGTGTTGTAATATGTAATTTGATAACACTTTTAATAATCCGTACATTATTTATTTAACATTCGTGCCACTTTATTTGATGAATAACACAAAACGTGGCATTTCGTCTTATTTTTTCCTTTAGGGTTTTAAGGTTCTCATATTCGTCCTTTTTTGTCTTTTTTTGTCTTTGGGTGTTGTAATATGTAATTTGATAACACTTTTAATAATCCGTACATTATTTATTTAACATTCGTGCCACTTTATTTGATGAATAACACAAAACGTGGCATTTCGTCTTATTTTTTCCTTTAGGGTTTTAAGGTTCTCATATTCGTCCTTTTTTGTCTTTTTTTGTCTTTGGGTGTTGTAATATGTAATTTGATAACACTTTTGATAATCCGTGCATTATTTATTTAACATTCGTGCCACTTTATTTGATGAATAACACAAAACGTGGCATTTCGTCTTATATTTTCCTTTAGGGTTTTAAGGTTCTCATATTCGTCCTTTTTTGTCTTTTTTTGTCTTTGGGTGTTGTAATATGTAATTTGATAACACTTTTAATAATCCGTACATTATTTATTTAACATTCGTGCCACTTTATTGGATGAATAACACAAAACGTGGCATTTCGTCTTATTTTTTCCTTTAGGGTTTTAAGGTTCTCATATTCGTCCTTTTTTGTCTTTTTTTGTCTTTGGGTGTTGTAATATGTAATTTGATAACACTTTTGATAATCCGTGCATTATTTATTTAACATTCGTGCCACTTTATTTGATGAATAACACAAAACGTGGCATTTCGTCTTATTTTTTCCTTTAGGGTTTTAAGGTTCTCATATTCGTCCTTTTTTGTCTTTTTTTGTCTTTGGGTGTTGTAATATGTAATTTGATAACACTTTTGATAATCCGTGTATTATTTATTTAACATTCGTGCCACTTTATTTGATGAATAACACAAAACGTGGCATTTCGTCTTATTTTTTCCTTTAGGGTTTTAAGGTTCTCATATTCGTCATTTTTTGTCTTTTTTTGTCTTTAGGTGTTGTATTCATTTTTTCTTGCGTGTTAAAAATGGAAAAGGAGTTCATGGGGCAAAAATCGAACACGCTCAATATTTGCCCCCAAAAGAAAGACAATCCGAATATATACAAAAAATAAAAGAAAATTAGCCTAATGTCCCCGAAAGGACTTTAAGCTCGGCTTGAAGCTTGCGTTTAGCTGGGGAATCTCTTCTCATCTTGTTTATGCGAGTACACAAACTTGCCATTCTTGTATCAACATCTTGAGTGTGTTTTGTGTTGTAAGCTCTTGTGTCTTTGTTGACCACCCTTTCTTCTCCCAAATCATACACCTTTGCAATGTTGTTAGCTTTGGCAGCCCTTTTCTTTTTGCTACAAACAAGCTGCCAATCCTGCTCTAAAGTTGGGGCTTTTGCCTCTCTAGCAATATCCTTCTTAATCTCCTCTTGGATTGCACGATTAATATGCGTCTTGTAAAATGTAGCCAAAAGAAAGTCTGAAGCATACCTTTGTTGATCAAAGGTCTGAGTATAAAAATCAGAAATGAAGAAAGAAAGAGTATTTTTAAAAACTTTCATGATGCTTCCATCTGGTTTTGTTGCAGCTATTTTTGGTGCCTTAAATTGATGGTCTGGAACCATTTTCCTGCTCCCAATTTCTGCGTCATTGTCATACATTGGCTCAAATAATTCCACACTCTTATCCCTGGAATCTGCACGCTTCGAGTCTACCTGAGCATCAATTGGAGCAGCTTGAGTAACTTCTGTTGCTGGCACAACCATATCTTGTCCCGTCGAGGCCTGTACCTCTGATTCCACAGTTTCTGTTGTAACAGTAGCCCCCACAATCGAAGCATTAAGCTCATCAACCTCATTTTGCTGCTGTTTGAATCCGTTCTGCTCAGCATCCTTTTTCTTTTTTCTACTAACAGTGTTCCATTCGTTCTCTTTTTCCATAGGATCCTGCCTTGAGATTGATCCTGCATCCTTGATATTCTCTTCTTTGGCTGCAACATGGATATCAGCCTTTTCAGCTTGGTCAGCCCAAGAAGGAGCCTTCAATCTGCATTCAATCTGGTTCTGGTGTAACTCTTGCAGCTGATGGACATCAGAAATCTGGCAATTAGTCTTGCAGACCTGAGCCATCTGCTGAGATTGCAATGTTTCAGCTATAGTTTGGTTGCTAAATTCATGCCCTGCATGTATCTGCTGAGAGTTTGAATCTAACTCTTGGTTACAATCTGTGCTAATCTGTCTATTTTCTCTACCACAAACCGGTTCAAATGCAAATTCGAAGCCAATATGTTCTGCAGAACTTGTACCACCTAAGTCGTTCTTCAAATCTTTCACAATCACTTCAACTTCTGATATCTCAAGTGTCGAAAGAGCGTCAAAACAATTCTGATTCTGTTGATCATAAGACTTGTTGATCATCTGAGTTGTTGGACTCTTTTGTTTCTTGCATTCGATCCACACCCGAGAAGAGGATGGCTTTAACCTGTTACTAGTAGAAGCTTGCTTGGGAATATGTTCAACTATTTGCTTTCCTTCTTGTGATTCAGCTCTATCTTTCACCTCCAGGTCTTGAACAATAACATTCTCTTCTTGTAATATTCCTTTCCCTTTCCTTACCTTACAATTCTTTTCCGAATGCCCCAAATGATAACAAACCGCACAATATGATGGCAGCTCTTCATAATAAACTTTCGCCCAGAATCCATCAAGTTTTACACCCTGTTGTACTTTTTGGAAGCTAATCCATACCATATCAACAAGAGGCTTGGACAAATCAAGTTCAATACAGATTCTCGCCGTATTTAATATGGTTCGATTAACATTCCTATGGTCAATTTTAATAGGTTTGCCTATAGTATTAGCAATTTCCAACAGAGGCATTTCATCGAACAGGTGGAGCTTCAATCCTTCTATTCGAATCCAGGCTGGAACAATGGTTGATTCTATTGAAGGATGGAAATCAGGGTGCCATTTAAATACCCTCATAGAGTAACCTTTAAACGACCAAACTAACTTAAGCCAAATACGAGCATAATCCAAATAGCTAGAACAATCAATGTAAATATGCTTATAATCAAAAATGGAGAAATTGATGGTCCCTTGAAATTGGATAGTAGAGAAGAAAGCTTTAATGTCAGCGAGAGGAGGTCGGCCATGAGAGAACTTACCTACAAGAACATTTTTTAACCTTCCTACCATCCGGATAGATTCGTCCTCTGTGAACTGGATTGCAGGCTTGCCCTGAAACATGGCAGATGGCTTGAAAATGATGGAGTTTGGGTCAGGAGGTGTGTAAAACGGTGGTGAACTTGTTTGGTCATGGTTGGAGACCACCGGCAGACTTCCTTGCCCCTTCAACACAGCCGCATAAGAAGACTTGGATGTTGATTTGGTACAATCTGCTTGGAGTGGAATGATTTTGGCGACCTTAGCCAAAGAAGGGAGATCGACTCCGTCAGCCATGGCGGCCGCCGGAGAAGAAGCAGCAAAGTCCCGCCAAAATCGCCAAATGGTTCTTTGGGTGTTGTAATATGTAATTTGATAACACTTTTAATAATCCGTACATTATTTATTTAACATTCGTGCCACTTTATTTGATGAATAACACAAAACGTGGCATTTCGTCTTATTTTTTCCTTTAGGGTTTTAAGGTTCTCATATTCGTCCTTTTTTGTCTTTTTTTTGTCTTTGGGTGTTGTAATATGTAATTTGATAACACTTTTAATAATCCGTACATTATTTATTTAACATTCGTGCCACTTTATTTGATGAATAACACAAAACGTGGCATTTCGTCTTATTTTTTCCTTTAGGGTTTTAAGGTTCTCATATTCGTCCTTTTTTGTCTTTTTTTGTCTTTGGGTGTTGTAATATGTAATTTGATAACACTTTTAATAATCCGTACATTATTTATTTAACATTCGTGCCACTTTATTTGATGAATAACACAAAACGTGGCATTTCGTCTTATTTTTTCCTTTAGGGTTTTAAGGTTCTCATATTCGTCCTTTTTTGTCTTTTTTTGTCTTTGGGTGTTGTAATATGTAATTTGATAACACTTTTAATAATCCGTACATTATTTATTTAACATTCGTGCCACTTTATTGGATGAATAACACAAAACGTGGCATTTCGTCTTATTTTTTCCTTTAGGGTTTTAAGGTTCTCATATTCGTCCTTTTTTGTCTTTTTTTGTCTTTGGGTGTTGTAATATGTAATTTGATAACACTTTTAATAATCCGTACATTATTTATTTAACATTCGTGCCACTTTATTTGATGAATAACACAAAACGTGGCATTTCGTCTTATTTTTTCCTTTAGGGTTTTAAGGTTCCCATATTCGTCCTTTTTTGTCTTTTTTTGTCTTTGGGTGTTGTAATATGTAATTTGATAACACTTTGATAATCCGTGCATTATTTATTTAACATTCGTGCCACTTTATTTGATGAATAACACAAAACGTGACATTTCGTCTTATTTTTTCCTTTAGGGTTTTAAGGTTCTCATATTCGTCCTTTTTTGTCTTTTTTTGTCTTTGGGTGTTGTAATATGTAATTTGATAACACTTTTGATAATCCGTGTATTATTTATTTAACATTCGTGCCACTTTATTTGATGAATAACACAAAACGTGGCATTTCGTCTTATTTTTTCCTTTAGGGTTTTAAGGTTCTCATATTCGTCATTTTTTGTCTTTTTTTGTCTTTAGGTGTTGTAATATGTAATTTGATAACACTTTTAATAATCCGTACATTATTTATTTAACATTCGTGCCACTTTATTTGATGAATAACACAAAACGTGGCATTTCGTCTTATTTTTTCCTTTAGGGTTTTAAGGTTCTCATATTCGTCCTTTTTTGTCTTTTTTTGTCTTTGGGTGTTGTAATATGTAATTTGATAACACTTTTAATCATCCTTACATTATTTATTTAACATTCGTGCCACTTTATTGGATGAATAACACAAAACGTGGCATTTCGTCTTATTTTTTCCTTTAGGGTTTTAAGGTTCTCATATTCGTCCTTTTTTGTCTTTTTTTGTCTTTGGGTGTTGTAATATGTAATTTGATAACACTTTTAATAATCCGTACATTATTTATTTAACATTCGTGCCACTTTATTTGATGAATAACACAAAACGTGGCATTTCGTCTTATTTTTTCCTTTAGGGTTTTAAGGTTCTCATATTCGTCCTTTTTTGTCTTTTTTTGTCTTTGGGTGTTGTAATATGTAATTTGATAACACTTTTAATCATCCTTACATTATTTATTTAACATTCGTGCCACTTTATTGGATGAATAACACAAAACGTGGCATTTCGTCTTATTTTTTCCTTTAGGGTTTTAAGGTTCTCATATTCGTCCTTTTTTGTCTTTTTTTGTCTTTGGGTGTTGTAATATGTAATTTGATAACACTTTTAATAATCCGTACATTATTTATTTAACATTCGTGCCACTTTATTTGATGAATAACACAAAACGTGGCATTTCGTCTTATTTTTTCCTTTAGGGTTTTAAGGTTCTCATATTCGTCATTTTTTGTCTTTTTTTGTCTTTGGGTGTTGTAATATGTAATTTGATAACACTTTTGATAATCCGTGCATTATTTATTTAACATTCGTGCCACTTTATTTGATGAATAACACAAAACGTGGCATTTCGTCTTATTTTTTCCTTTAGGGTTTTAAGGTTCTCATATTCGTCCTTTTTTGTCTTTTTTTGTCTTTGGGTGTTGTAATATGTAATTTGATAACACTTTTGATAATCCGTGCATTATTTATTTAACATTCGTGCCACTTTATTTGATGAATAACACAAAACGTGGCATTTCGTCTTATTTTTTCCTTTAGGGTTTTAAGGTTCTCATATTCGTCCTTTTTTGTCTTTTTTTGTCTTTGGGTGTTGTAATATGTAATTTGATAACACTTTTAATAATCCGTACATTATTTATTTAACATTCGTGCCACTTTATTGGATGAATAACACAAAACGTGGCATTTCGTCTTATTTTTTCCTTTAGGGTTTTAAGGTTCTCATATTCGTCCTTTTTTTGTCTTTTTTTGTCTTTGGGTGTTGTAATATGTAATTTGATAACACTTTTAATAATCCGTACATTATTTATTTAACATTCGTGCCACTTTATTTGATGAATAACACAAAACGTGGCATTTCGTCTTATTTTTTCCTTTAGGGTTTTAAGGTTCTCATATTCGTCATCTTTTTGTCTTTTTGTCTTTGGGTGTTGTAATATGTAATTTGATAACACTTTTGATAATCCGTGCATTATTTATTTAACATTCGTGCCACTTTATTTGATGAATAACACAAAACGTGGCATTTCGTCTTATTTTTTCCTTTAGGGTTTTAAGGTTCTCATATTCGTCCTTTTTTGTCTTTTTTTGTCTTTGGGTGTTGTAATATGTAATTTGATAACACTTTTGATAATCCGTGCATTATTTATTTAACATTCGTGCCACTTTATTTGATGAATAACACAAAACGTGGCATTTCGTCTTATTTTTTCCTTTAGGGTTTTAAGGTTATCATATTCGTCCTTTTTTGTCTTTTTTTGTCTTTGGGTGTTGTAATATGTAATTTGATAACACTTTTAATAATCCGTACATTATTTATTTAACATTCGTGCCACTTTATTGATGAATAACACAAAACGTGGCATTTCGTCTTATTTTTTCCTTTAGGGTTTTAAGGTTCTCATATTCGTCCTTTTTTGTCTTTTTTTGTCTTTGGGTGTTGTAATATGTAATTTGATAACACTTTTAATAATCCGTACATTATTTATTTAACATTCGTGCCACTTTATTTGATGAATAACACAAAACGTAGCATTTCATCTTATTTTTTCCTTTAGGGTTTTAAGGTTCCATATTCGTCCTTTTTTTTTGTCTTTGGGTGTTGTAATATGTAATTTGATAACACTTTTGATAATCCGTGCATTATTTATTTAACATTCGTGCCACTTTATTTGATGAATAACACAAAACGTGGCATTTCGTCTTATTTTTTCCTTTAGGATTTTAAGGTTCTCATATTCGTCCTTTTCTGTCTTTTTTTGTCTTTGGGTGTTGTAATATGTAATTTGATAACACTTTTGATAATCCGTGCATTATTTATTTAACATTCGTGCCACTTTATTTGATGAATAACACAAAACGTGGCATTTCGTCTTATTTTTTCCTTTAGGGTTTTAAGGTTCTCATATTCGTCCTTTTTTTGTCTTTTTTTGTCTTTGGGTGTTGTAATATGTAATTTGATAACACTTTTAATAATCCGTACATTATTTATTTAACATTCGTGCCACTTTATTTGATGAATAACACAAAACGTGGCATTTCGTCTTATTTTTTCCTTTAGGGTTTTAAGGTTCCCATATTCGTGGTGTTGTAATATGTAATTTGATAACACTTTTGATAATCCGTGCATTATTTATTTAACATTCGTGCCACTTTATTTGATGAATAACACAAAACGTGGCATTTCGTCTTATTTTTTCCTTTAGGGTTTTAAGGTTCTCATATTCGTCCTTTTTTGTCTTTTTTTGTCTTTGGGTGTTGTAATATGTAATTTGATAACAGTTTTAATAATCCGTACATTATTTATTTAACATTCGTGCCACTTTATTTGATGAATAACACAAAACGTGGCATTTCGTCTTATTTTTTCCTTTAGGGTTTTAAGGTTCTCATATTCGTCCTTTTCTGTCTTTTTTTGTCTTTGGGTGTTGTAATATGTAATTTGATAACACTTTTGATAATCCGTGCATTATTTATTTAACATTCGTGCCACTTTATTTGATGAATAACACAAAACGTGGCATTTCGTCTTATTTTTTCCTTTAGGGTTTTAAGGTTCTCATATTCGTCCTTTTTTGTCTTTTTTTGTCTTTGGGTGTTGTAATATGTAATTTGATAACACTTTTAATAATCCATACATTATTTATTTAACATTCGTGCCACTTTATTGGATGAATAACACAAAACGTGGCATTTCGTCTTATTTTTTCCTTTAGGGTTTTAAGGTTCTCATATTCGTCTTTTTTTGTCTTTTTTTGTCTTTGGGTGTTGTAATATGTAATTTGATAACACTTTTAATAATCCGTACATTATTTATTTAACATTCGTGCCACTTTATTTGATGAATAACACAAAACGTGGCATTTCGTCTTATTTTTTCCTTTAGGGTTTGAAGGTTCCCATATTCGTCCTTTTTTGTCTTTGGGTGTTGTAATATGTAATTTGATAACACTTTTGATAATCCGTGCATTATTTATTTAACATTCGTGCCACTTTATTTGATGAATAACACAAAACGTGGCATTTCGTCTTATTTTTTCCTTTAGGATTTTAAGGTTCTCATATTCGTCCTTTTCTGTCTTTTTTGTCTTTGGGTGTTGTAATATGTAATTTGATAACACTTTTGATAATCCGTGCATTATTTATTTAACATTCGTGCCACTTTATTTGATGAATAACACAAAACGTGGCATTTCGTCTTATTTTTTCCTTTAGGGTTTTAAGGTTCTCATATTCGTCCTTTTTTTGTCTTTTTTTGTCTTTGGGTGTTGTAATATGTAATTTGATAACACTTTTAATAATCCGTACATTATTTATTTAACATTCGTGCCACTTTATTTGATGAATAACACAAAACGTGGCATTTCGTCTTATTTTTTCCTTTAGGGTTTTAAGGTTCTCATATTCGTCCTTTTTTTTGTCTTTGGGTGTTGTAATATGTAATTTGATAACACTTTTGATAATCCGTGCATTATTTATTTAACATTCGTGCCACTTTATTTGATGAATAACACAAAACGTGGCATTTCGTCTTATTTTTTCCTTTAGGGTTTTAAGGTTCTCATATTCGTCCTTTTTTGTCTTTTTTTGTCTTTGGGTGTTGTAATATGTAATTTGATAACAGTTTTAATAATCCGTACATTATTTATTTAACATTCGTGCCACTTTATTTGATGAATAACACAAAACGTGGCATTTCGTCTTATTTTTTCCTTTAGGGTTTTAAGGTTCTCATATTCGTCCTTTTCTGTCTTTTTTTGTCTTTGGGTGTTGTAATATGTAATTTGATAACACTTTTGATAATCCGTGCATTATTTATTTAACATTCGTGCCACTTTATTTGATGAATAACACAAAACGTGGCATTTCGTCTTATTTTTTCCTTTAGGGTTTTAAGGTTCTCATATTCGTCCTTTTTTGTCTTTTTTTGTCTTTGGGTGTTGTAATATGTAATTTGATAACACTTTTAATAATCCATACATTATTTATTTAACATTCGTGCCACTTTATTGGATGAATAACACAAAACGTGGCATTTCGTCTTATTTTTTCCTTTAGGGTTTTAAGGTTCTCATATTCGTCTTTTTTTGTCTTTTTTTGTCTTTGGGTGTTGTAATATGTAATTTGATAACACTTTTAATAATCCGTACATTATTTATTTAACATTCGTGCCACTTTATTTGATGAATAACACAAAACGTGGCATTTCGTCTTATTTTTTCCTTTAGGGTTTGAAGGTTCCCATATTCGTCCTTTTTTGTCTTTGGGTGTTGTAATATGTAATTTGATAACACTTTTGATAATCCGTGCATTATTTATTTAACATTCGTGCCACTTTATTTGATGAATAACACAAAACGTGGCATTTCGTCTTATTTTTTCCTTTAGGGTTTTAAGGTTCTCATATTCGTCCTTTTTTGTCTTTTTTTGTCTTTGGGTGTTGTAATATGTAATTTGATAACAGTTTTAATAATCCGTACATTATTTATTTAACATTCGTGCCACTTTATTTGATGAATAACACAAAACGTGGCATTTCGTCTTATTTTTTCCTTTAGGGTTTTAAGGTTCTCATATTCGTCCTTTTCTGCCTTTTTTTGTCTTTGGGTGTTGTAATATGTAATTTGATAACACTTTTGATAATCCGTGCATTATTTATTTAACATTCGTGCCACTTTATTTGATGAATAACACAAAACGTGGCATTTCGTCTTATTTTTTCCTTTAGGGTTTTAAGGTTCTCATATTCATCCTTTTTTGACTTTTTTTGTCTTTGGGTGTTGTAATATGTAATTTGATAACACTTTTAATCATCCTTACGTTATTTATTTAACATTCGTGCCACTTTATTGGATGAATAACACAAAACGTGGCATTTCGTCTTATTTTTTCCTTTAGGGTTTTAAGGTTCTCATATTCGTCCTTTTTTGTCTTTTTTTGTCTTTGGGTGTTGTAATATGTAATTTGATAACACTTTTAATAATCCGTACATTATTTATTTAACATTCGTGCCACTTTATTTGATGAATAACACAAAACGTGGCATTTCGTCTTATTTTTTCCTTTAGGGTTTTAAGGTTCCCATATTCGTCCTTTTTTGACTTTTTTGTCTTTGGGTGTTGTAATATGTAATTTTTTTTTTTTTTTTTTAAAGCTAAACCCAACGAGGGGTTTACGTGTTAAGAAAACAAATAATACAGAGTCATGCGAACGAATCGCAGTATCAAAAGTTGAAGCACACTGTAAACTAAATAATGGAGCTTTTTAGAGCAAAATCTCAAGAAGTCTAGCGAGCAGGGGAGGGGTTGTAGAAGCAAAGACTCCTACTTCCCCTCCCGTCCTCATGTGCTAGAAAACACCCAGGATTAAGCAACAAAAGCTCCCTATACAGAAAGAATAAAGTGCCCCTAGCCAAAACAGTATGAGCACACACAGCAAATAAAATAAATAAAAAGGTAAACAAGCATCTCAGCAAGCCGTAAAGCTCTGGGTGCGTCTCTTCCGGTAGTTATTCCTCCGCAGGTTTCCTAGCTCCCAGACAAACCTCTCCATGTAGTACCTGCAAAAAGAAGTGAAAGCCAACGTAGTACCTGCAAACAAAAGTTAGCCACGCCCCTTACGAATGTAGGGAACGCCAAGCTGCTCCAAGCGAACAATGGCCCGAATAACACAAAACGTGGCATTTCGTCTTATTTTTGATAACACTTTTGATAATCCGTGCATTATTTATTTAACATTCGTGCCACTTTATTTGATGAATACCACAAAACGTGGCATTTCGTCTTATTTTTTCCTTTAGGGTTTTAAGGTTCTCATATTCGTCCTTTTTTGTCTTTTTTTGTCTTTGGGTGTTGTAATATGTAATTTGAGAACACTTTTGATAATCCGTGCATTATTTATTTTACATTCGTGCCACTTTATTTGATGAATAACACAAAACGTGGCATTTCGTCTTATTTTTTCCTTTAGGGTTTTAAGGTTCTCATATTCGTCCTTTTTTATCTTTTTTTGTCTTTGGGTGTTGTAATATGTAATTTGATAACACTTTTAATCATCCGTACATTATTTATTTAACGTTCGTGCCACTTTATTGGATGAATAACACAAAACGTGGCATTTCGTCTTATTTTTTCCTTTAGGGTTTTAAGGTTCCCATATTCGTCCTTTTATGTCTTTTTTTGTCTTTGGGTGTTGTAATATGTAATTTGATAACACTTTTGATAATCCGTGCATTATTTATTTAACATTCGTGCCACTTTATTTGATGAATAACACAAAACGTGGCATTTCGTCTTATTTTTTCCTTTAGGGTTTTAAGGTTCTCATATTCGTCCTTTTTTGTCTTTTTTTGTCTTTGGGTGTTGTAATATGTAATTTGATAACACTTTTGATAATCCGCGTATTATTTATTTAACATTCGTGCCACTTTATTTGATGAATAACACAAAACGTGGCATTTCGTCTTATTTTTTCCTTTAGGGTTTTAAGGTTCTCATATTCGTCATTTTTTGTCTTTTTTTGTCTTTAGGTGTTGTAATATGTAATTTGATAACACTTTTAATAATCCGTACATTATTTATTTAACATTCGTGCCACTTTATTTGATGAATAACACAAAACGTGGCATTTCGTCTTATTTTTTCCTTTAGGGTTTTAAGGTTCCCATATTCGTCCTTTTTTGTCTTTTTTGTCTTTGGGTGTTGTAATATGTAATTTGATAACACTTTTGATAATCCGTGCATTATTTATTTAACATTCGTGCCACTTTATTTGATGAATAACACAAAACGTGGCATTTCGTCTTATTTTTTCCTTTAGGGTTTTAAGGTTCTCATATTCGTCCTTTTTTGTCTTTTTTTGTCTTTGGGTGTTGTAATATGTAATTTGAGAACACTTTTGATAATCCGTGCATTATTTATTTAACATTCGTGCCACTTTATTTGATGAATAACACAAAACGTGGCATTTCGTCTTATTTTTTCCTTTAGGGTTTTAAGGTTCTCATATTCGTCCTTTTTTGTCTTTTTTTGTCTTTGGGTGTTGTAATATGTAATTTGATAACACTTTTAATCATCCTTACATTATTTATTTAACATTCGTGCCACTTTATTGGATGAATAACACAAAACGTGGCATTTCGTCTTATTTTTTCCTTTAGGGTTTTAAGGTTCCCATATTCGTCCTTTTTTGTCTTTTTTTGTCTTTGGGTGTTGTAATATGTAATTTGATAACACTTTTGATAATCCGTGCATTATTTATTTAACATTCGTGCCACTTTATTTGATGAATAACACAAAACGTGGCATTGCGTCTTATTTTTTCCTTTAGGGTTTTAAGGTTCTCATATTCGTCCTTTTTTTTCTTTTTTTGTCTTTGGGTGTTGTAATATGTAATTTGATAACACTTTTGATAATCCGTGTATTATTTATTTAACATTCGTGCCACTTTATTTGATGAATAACACAAAACGTGGCATTTCGTCTTATTTTTTCCTTTAGGGTTTTAAGGTTCTCATATTCGTCCTTTTTTGTCTTTTTTGTCTTTGGGTGTTGTAATATGTAATTTGATAACACTTTTAGTAATCCGTACATTATTTATTTAACATTCGTGCCACTTTATTTGATGAATAACACAAAACGTGGCATTTCGTCTTATTTTTTCCTTTAGGGTTTTAAGGTTCTCATATTCGTCCTTTTTTGTCTTTTTTTGTCTTTGGGTGTTGTAATATGTAATTTGATAATACTTTTAATAATCCGTACATTATTTATTTAACATTCGTGCCACTTTATTGGATGAATAACACAAAACGTGGCATTTCGTCTTATTTTTTCCTTTAGGGTTTTAAGGTTCCCATATTCGTCCTTTTTGTCTATTTTTGTCTTTGGGTGTTGTAATATGTAATTTGAGAACACTTTTGATAATCCGTGCATTATTTATTTAACATTCGTGCCACTTTATTTGATGAATAACACAAAACGTGGCATTTCGTCTTATTTTTTCCTTTAGGGTTTTAAGGTTCTCATATTCGTCCTTTTTTGTCTTTTTTTGTCTTTGGGTGTTGTAATATGTAATTTGATAACACTTTTAGTAATCCGTACATTATTTATTTAACATTCGTGCCACTTTATTTGATGAATAACACAAAACGTGGCATTTCGTCTTATTTTTTCCTTTAGGGTTTTAAGGTTCTCATATTCGTCATTTTTTGTCTTTTTTTGTCTTTAGGTGTTGTAATATGTAATTTGATAACACTTTTAATAATCCGTACATTATTTATTTAACATTCGTGCCACTTTATTTGATGAATAACACAAAACGTGGCATTTCGTCTTATTTTTTCCTTTAGGGTTTTAAGGTTCTCATATTCGTCCTTTTTTGTCTTTTTTTGTCTTTGGGTGTTGTAATATGTAATTTGATAACACTTTTAATAATCCGTACATTATTTATTTACCATTCGTGCCACTTTATTTGATGAATAACACAAAACGTGGCATTTCGTCTTATTTTTTCCTTTAGGGTTTTAAGGTTCTCATATTCGTCCTTTTCTGTCTTTTTTTGTCTTTGGGTGTTGTAATATGTAATTTGATAGCACTTTTGATAATCCGTGCATTATTTATTTAACATTCGTGCCACTTTATTTGATGAATAACACAAAACGTGGCATTTCGTCTTATTTTTTCCTTTAGGGTTTTAAGGTTCTCATATTCGTCCTTTTCTGTCTTTTTTTGTCTTTGGGTGTTGTAATATGTAATTTGATAACACTTTTGATAATCCGTGTATTATTTATTTAACATTCGTGCCACTTTATTTGATGAATAACACAGAACGTGGCATTTCGTCTTATTTTTTCCTTTAGGGTTTTAAGGTTCTCATATTCGTCATTTTTTGTCTTTTTTTGTCTTTATGTAATAACCCGTCCCGTAGACGTGCTAGAAAATATTAATTTATTTACCAAGAAAGGTGACGTGTCATAAATTGTAGGATGCATAGAAATTTTAATCGAAAAATAAATAAATAAAATCGAGTAGTAGCCGGAAAATAAATTTGGGGCGCATGATGACATGTAGTAGGAAGATATTTTGAATAAGTTTTTATATTTGCATTTTCCACCCCACAACTTTAGCATATTACAAAACATGTCAAACTTGGCCTCCACTCCATAAGGACACTTGTCCATCATGCACCAAAAGCAAGTTCTATTTCCTATAACTTGGTCTAGCATGCTTAGTACACTCATTATCATCTTCATCATCTTTCAACAACACCAAAAAACCTCCAACTCCCTCCTTACACAACCGAGCTCCTCCCCTCTCTTTACTCCCAAATTTTTCTTCCATTTCACTTGCTTTTTAGCTTAGCACAAAGCCAAGAACATTACTCATCCTAAGGTATAATCTTTTAAGCTTTCAACTATATTATTTATGATGTTGACTTTTAAAAAATATTGTTGACCATGGAGTTTCATACAAAGATTTTCATATGCATATATGTTAAATGATAAAAGATGATATATAAACATGATTCACGAATTATTTTGATATATATGACCATATTTTGTTAAGTTGACTTTGGCAAAAATTGAATCTTGAAGAATAAAACTAAGTATAACCCCATGGATGATATTGAAGCTCATATATATGTTGTATAATGTTAAATCATGTTGATATATGTTGGTATTTTGATTATCATATGGTCTATGTTTTTATTTTGAATTTTTGGATGAAAAATGCTTATAATATGACAAAAGAATAAAAAATATTCAAAACGCGTTTCAAAATTCGTGAGATTTATTCTGTAGATGGTCATGAACATAGTGAACACACGCCAAAAAGAAAAATGTGATTTTGACCCTTTTTGAATTTATTATAATTTTCGTAAGATTCATGACCGAAATATGTTTTAAATATAAAATAAATACTAAAACGTGATAAAAAATTCTGAAACTTTAATCTTAACTACTATATACCTCAAGGAGTAGACACACCAAATTTCAGCTTATTTGTAGGTCATTTGGTTTTTCGTTCATATTTTTGATATGTTGTTGCCTACTTATGAGATAAAAATGAAAACAGAGTTTGATTTAAAGACGAAAATAGATATGGATATTTTTCTGAGACTCACCACTGTACTATGAATATCTAAACCAAATCTTGGATTTTTATGAGGTCTATTGCTATTTTTGACTAATTAAATAGGTAAAAGAGGGATTAAATAAAATGAAAATGATTTTAGCACTAAACTGTGAAATTTATATTTTTCCAGAAACTATGAAGATGTTTTTGACCTGTGTTTCGAATATCATAATTTTTGAAGAGGATTTGATAATTATTTTTAATTCAAGGATGTTTAAGGGTTAGGAAATGCTTTAAAACAAAATAAATAACAAATGGACATGAAAATTAAAATGGGCAGTATGTTTGGACTTTGGAATGATAATTTGACTTTGGAAAAATATTTCATACGTTTTTGAAGTGTTTAACTATTTATTTCAAATTAATGATAATAAAATGAGTTTAAATGATGGAAAATAATAAATGGGTGAAAAATGGAAGTTGGTCAGAATGTTTAGCCTTAAAATGAATATTTGGACTTATAAAAATTATTTGGTTGAATAAATTTGAGTTTTACCACTTGATTACGATTTTGATATTTAAAATGGCCAATAAATAGTTTAAAATGAGAAAATTGGGGAAGTGAGTCAAAAATCATCCATGGGCATAATACTTATGACTTTTGGGTATTTTGAAGATAAAGTAAGTATATGAGAATTTGCAAAATGATTTGAACAAGTGTTTAACACTTTTGAGGCCGAAGGGCATTTTGGTCATTTCACAAAGTTGACATAATTTAAATCCTTGAGCATGATTTGTTGCATTGGGGTATATAAGGGTAAATCTAATGTGAGAATCCAACCTTGAGCGATGTAATGGTCCGAACACGGGGAAGGGCAAAATAGTCATTTCACGCCTTAGTAGATTGTTAACGCGCTTACACTATTTAGGAGCGGAAGGGGAACGCACAAGGAACATTTAGGTGTACGCTAGTTGCTCTAGCCAGAGGTGAGTAACCTATCTCACAAATGATAACTTGCTACATGTGGTATTTACACGTTTGATTGATAATGTGTTAATTTCTATTATTGTGTGGTTGAGTTATAATATGAGATAAGTGATAAGAGATGAGGTACATAATATGGGACATTGATTAAATGATGATACAAGTGTTAAACTGAACCATAGTATGAAATATGAAACTGAGTGAACTAAATATGAGATGTTAATAATTATTGTGATTATTGGAGTTATATGAAAATAGAAGTATATAAAGTCGTACCATGATGAGATGAACACATAGCGTGGTTGACTCGAGGGATTGTATGTATATGATTATGTGGTGATTGATATGTGTTATTTATATGATCGGTTGATGTGTGGTAGTGATATCCGGTAAAGTGCCCTAGTAGCTATAAAGCTACAGGAGCGGGTGATGTGCCCTGTTCTACAGGTGCGGGTGATGTGCCCTACATGGTGCGGTTGTTAATATACCTTGTGTCGACGGGCACAAGAAGAGCTCCCTGCAGGTAGAGGTTGATATAAAAGCATGCATATTGATAAATCCTGAATGGCCACAGGATGAGATACGATAACCGGATGTCATATTGTGTCGATTGGTGAAGTATATTGCGGTTGAATGTTATTTATGTACTTAAGGCGTGATTGCGTGATTATTAGTTCTTGATGTGTCTATACTTGATAATAATATACGTTAGACCTACTATTAACATGCCTTAGGATTATAGGTTGATCCTAAATCTCTCTCTCTTTAAATAAATGTTTACATGATTTTCCTATAAGAACACGTGCATGGAATGGGTTACCACACGTGATATAAGTTCTCACTAAGCTTTATAGCTTACCCCATTTACGTATGGGCTGGTATTCCACGCCAGCTTTTGAAGGTTAGTTGCTGAGGGTGCGTAGCGGAACAGGATCTCGAAGCCGTTAGCTCATAGGTGAGACGCTGGTGGCTAGGAGTCCTCAACAGTCAATAGATGTCTACTCTTTCTCATGGAGTCTTTTGAAGCAATCTATGTTTTTGTCGTCTTTTGAAGTTGAAACTTGTCAAACACTATTGTTGTCATTTTATGTTGTTATGAGCATCGGATGTACGGTTGATCCGTTATTTTTGATGTAATATTGTGGAGACGTCTAGTTCACCATGATGGATAAATCCTTTAATCAAATGAAGTCATTTTGTCGTCATCCATCGCATGGTGACTCTGATTTTCAGGTTGCTGACGATCCCAACCTCGGGGGCGTACGACCCGGGGCGGGTCGTTACAATTAGGTGTTGTAATATGTAATTTTTTTTTTTTTTTTAAGCAAAACCCAACAGGGGTTACGTGTTACCATTCAAGCAAAAGAAATACATAGTCTCGCGAGCGTATCGCATTAGAAAGCAATATAAGACAAGTAAATAAACTAGGGCTCTTCTTAATGGGAGTTTAGGAAGTCTAGCAAGATGGAAGGCAAGGAAGGACCCCCAAAACCTCTCCCCAGGACAAGGACCAAGTCTCCAAACCGCTGCATGGGATACATACACCCCTCATCCCCCCCTCCTGCATCTCTGCAGGGGTGCATGCACTTACCACACCAGTCCCCCCATCCCTGCGGTAAGAGAACCTTGCCTCCAGCAAGCATCAGGACAAGGACCAAGTCTCCAAACCACTGCATGGGGCGCATACACCCTTCAACCCCCCCTCCTGCATCTCTGCAAGAGTGTATGCACTTGCCATGTCAAAACCCCCAATCCCTGTGGTAAGAGAACCTTGCCCAACAGCAAGCTGGAGAAGAGAAGAGAGAAAGTGGGAGCCCCAGCCGTACCTCCGGATCCAGCGCTAGAAAACACCCAAACCCCAGAATAGAAGAGCCCCTGAAAAGTATACATATGCGCTCAAAGAAACAAGGGGAGCGCGCTCAGCAAGTCTATATATAAATAGCTATGCCATCAGAGATGATGTAACAACTCTATCCCTCTCTGCCTCAGGCAATAGCTCCAGATGTAATATCAATCCCGGACAATATGAAATGCGACTGTGCCCGTCGCCTATCAATCCAGTCCAAAACATAAGCCTCCAGTGCTGGTGTACCTGCAAAATGAACACAATCAACCTCTAGAGGTTCTGTCACTCCTACACAGGAGATCCAGAGGGCATTAACATATATAGCTCCCTGTAGACAGGTGCTATATATGTACCCCCCCCTACTTGAAGTCGACATTAGATGGAAAAATACACCCACGGAGCACCTGCAAGCCATAGCAAACACAACACTGTTAGCAAATAAAGAACGGGGACTATCATCTAGTCCTCCGAATATAAGGGAGACCAATCTGTTCCAATCTGATCAAAGCTTGGAACTGTGATGTCTCCTCTCCCGGTCGCCATGTGAATCTGGCACTGTGAATCACTGCGTGCTTGGCCATGTAGTCAGCAGCATGATTCCGCTCTCGCCAAACATGACCCAGCTCCGACTGTAAGAGCTCAAGTAACCTCCTAATAAGCATGACCCTAGATCTCAACTGCCAAGGACCCCCAGAGTGCTGAACAGCCTGCATCAGCTGCAAGGAATCCGTTTCCACATGTAGACCCCCATAGGAATGCTCAAGAACCCATCTCAAAACCACCACCATAGACTCAACCTCAGCCTCAAAAGAAGAATAGGCATGGATAGGGAACGCAACTGCCACAATGAGATGACCATCATCACCCCTCAAAACCCCACCCGAGCCGCAACCGGACGAACTGAATGAGCCATCAACATTAAGTTTGGATTTACCTCTAGGAGGAGGAATCCAACCAACTAATCTAGGTGGGTTACTGTGCTTAGCTAAAACAAACAAGCCCCAATTACGAGCCACCTCGTGATTACCCCGCCAACGGCCATAAGAACCAAACCCAGCATCACACCAAAGAGAAACAGTACGAACAATATGATGCCTGATCCTATCATAACGATAGGGGGTCCCCTCATGCTTACACTCGTTCCTCGCAACCCATAAAGCATATAAAGTGGCGATAAGAACAAGGTGTCTAACGTGCCCCTCCGCGGTGGAGCTCAGAAGCCAAGCCTCTATAGCCCCCCTGAGAGAACGAACATTATCATACCTGACGCCAAAGACGGACCCCAGGTAGCGCCATATCTGACTAGCCACCTCATTGTCCCAAAAGACATGAGCCAGCGTCTCCGTATTAGAGCAGCACACACACCGAGATGGTAAAGAAACACCTCGGCGTTGCAGAAGCTCGTCAACGGGAATGAATCCCCTGGACACCCGCCAGGCTAACATAGACATCTTTTTCGGGAAGGAAGAATGCCAAATAAGACTGTGCAGATAGGAAGGATCCCTAGATGGAGCAATCTCTTTATACACCTGCCGAAAGGAGAATTGCCCATCTCCCGTACCTTTCCACACTGCGACATCCTCCTCACCCGAGTGGATAGGGATAGACATAATAGCTCTGACAGTGTCAGAGTCAACCATATCGCGCAGCAGACCCTGGTTCCATTCCCCATTCTGCCAGAGCTGACTAACGCGCAGATTACTATCTATTTCAAGATTTGCCAAGGGAGTAAGCCTTGGAATACCCCAAGACTCATCCCAGAACCTACAATCACCCTTGCCAAGAACCCAGTGAGTGTGATTCTCAGCAAACTCCCGGCCTCGCAAAATAAATTTCCAGCACATGGAATGCTTAGGGTGCTCCCTGGCCTCAACAGGGTGATACTTCCTACAATATTTCCCCTTCATGAACCGACTCCAAAGATTATCAACAGATCTGAAGCGGTACCAAGCCTTGACCATACACACCTGATTGATAGCAGCAAAAGATTTGAGTTTAAGACCCCCATCTTCATAGCTGTAACTCGCCTTAGACCAACTGGCCCATCGCTGCTTTCCCCAAAGGAAACCATTACAAATCTTTTGCACTCTGTCCACCACAGTCAGGGGCATCTGAATGGTATGCAGTAAGTGAAGTGGCTGAGCCATTAAAACAGACTGCACTAAAGTCAAACGCCCCCCCGAGGACAAATGCCCATGGTTCCACCCAGCTATGGTATCCACCATCTTGTGAATCAACTTCTCAAACAAGAAGCATCTCTTGGCCCCCTTAGAGATGGGAGTACCCAGATAGGTGAAAGGAAATTTTTCAAGCTTGAACCCCGTCGCATGACACACCACGCTAATCCTAGCAGGACTCGTAGTGGTGGAGACAAGGCAGCTGCTCTTGGAGTTGTTGATAAGCTGGCCGGAGACACTTTGATAGTGCTCGAGCCAGTCCATAATGATACGAAGAGAACTCCTTTTTCCGTTGCAGAAGAGAATGCAATCGTCAGCGAAAGACAAGCAAGGGACGATAACATCCTTACTACCCCCACCATTATAGCGCACCTCAGGATGCTCTTCATGGATTCGCATAAGGCCACGGAGGAGATATTCCTGAGCAAGGATGAATAGCGCAGGAGAAAGCGGGTCCCCTTGTCTAACACCTTTTGATGCCGGAAAGTAACCCTGAATCTCCCCATTAATCATGATAGAAAAATACGACTGGTCAATGCAGTTCATAATCAAGGAGACCCACTTATCAGAGAAGCCAAAGGCCAGTAGAACTCTTTTCAGAAATTTCCAAGACAGACGATCAAACGCCTTAGTCATATCAAGCTTAAGAATGGTATTACCACCATTAGCAGTCCTGTTAATCTCATGAGTTAGATCTTGCGCGAGCATGATATTATCATAAATACTTCTGCCCTGAACAAATCCAGCCTGCATTGGAGATATAAGCTTCGGAAGGATATTCCCTAAGCGCGAACTGATAATTTTAGTGGCAACCTTATTCATGAAAGTGCACAAACTAATAGGGCGAAACTCACTCCAAGTCTGAGCCCCAGGCTTTTTCGGAATGAGGCAAAGCACCGTAGAGGTAACCCCCTTAGGTAACTTGTTGCCAGCGATAAAATGAATCATAGCTCGCAGCAAATCCTGCTTGATGATATCCCAATAAGTCTGGAAGAAGACTCCATTGAAACCATCCACCCCAGCAGCACTCTGCGAACTTAAACCAAAGACAACCTCCCTAAGCTCTTCTAGAGTGGGTTCAGCCAATAAAGCCTGATTGTCTTCCGTAGAGACCAACGAAGGAATGACATCAAGCATATCGTCATCAGCCTCGTGTCCATCAGCGTCAAAAAGATTTTGAAAGAAGCGAACAGCAGAGTCAATGATACCATCCTTATCGGAGATCCAGGCACCGTTGTCAAGAGTACCAGCAATATGACTCTTCTTCCTCCTCTGTTTGACCTGAGAGTGAAAGAATGCAGTAGACTTATCACCCTCTTTAAACCAGTGACAACTGCTTTTTTGTTGCCAATAATCCTCCTCCATAGCCAGAAGACGAAGCTGCTTTGCTTTTAGCAAGCTAAGCGCCTCGCGATCTTGTGGCAGTCCAGTTTGTTGGTAAGCAGTTTCCTTCTGGCACACCTCATCCTCAATTTGTGCAACTTGGGAGAAGATGTTACCAAAAACATGCTTATTCCATTGCTTGAGTTCCCCTTTTAACCGCTTCAACTTACTCCAAAAAGCAGTTATAGGTTCCGCCCAAACTGGAAGAGACCAAGATTGCTCAATAAGCGCACGACAACCATCATGCTTGGTCCACATATTCTGGAATCTGAAGCTCGATTTAATGAAGTCAGAGTCCATCTTGCAGTCAATCAGCAGAGGTGCGTGATCAGACCCCGTTTTAGCAAGGTGACGAACCCCAACAGAGTTAAAGAAGCTAAGAAACTCAGGGTTGACGAGCACCCGATCCAGGCGCTTATATTTGTTCCCCTGAGTCCAAGTATACGGAGAACCGGTGAAACCGGCATCCTGAAGATTGCAGTTAATCAAACAGTTTATGAAGTCGTCCATGCCCTTTTGAGGGAGACAACCCTTACTTTCACTGTCGGATAACACACAGTTGAAGTCTCCCATGACTGCCCAAGGAAGCATAGGGTCAGCCTTGTCCGCTAAGCTACTCCATAAGGCCTGACGGCCATTGGAGGTGCACGAAGCATAGACAACGGTAAGGAGAACATCCTTCGTACCTGACGAGACACGAAGATGTAACAGCTGAGGCTCATCAGCCAGCACATGAACGGTGTGCTGATCATTCCACAAGACCCAAATCTTGTTAGTAGAATTAGCAGCACTACCGGAGAAATTAAGCTTTTTCGTCAGCTTAGGCAATTTTGTAACAGAGATCATAGGCTCCTGGATACATAAGATGGAAAACTTGTGGAGCCTGCGAAGAGATTTAATCCTCCTACGTGTGGGTGAATTGCCAACCCCACGTAGATTCCAGCATAAGATACTACTCGACATCGGAAAGGCGCATCCTCTCCTTCTTAGTAAGAGCCGTGCCCTGGGGGATAATAGTCTTGGGGCGTTGGGGCAAGTTGGCTTTCTTTAATTTCAAGGACCTGTATTCCTCGATGAGCTTGCTAGCAGTGATTCCCCGCTTAGTCAAAGAGGACTTGGGGGAGCTAGGAAGAGACTCGGCGGTCCTGGAGGCAGTAACATCCTCAAAAACATCCTCCTTATCTAACTCGACAAATCTGTTTTGAGTGACTATGGAGGCAGGCTGGGTAGCTAAAGCAATGGTCTTAGCACGAGTTTTAGGTGAGACGTCAATCCACGTCCCGGGCTGGGTCGTAGTGTCTGTCTCTCCACCCTCAGCTGTACCCGTAGCAGCTCTCTGCGTAGGGACGACCTCAACAGCAGAATTATCAGGGAGTCCCTTATTACCTGGCTCAACAGTAGACGGCAAACCCCGTTGAGGGATAGCTTCTACTGGCTCCAAGGCAACAGCCGGACTTGCAGTATTCTCACTTTGCCGCTGCTTCTGGTGCTCGAGAGAGCCCTGGGCATTAGTGACGGAGATATCTTTTGTTTTTTCTTGCCATTTCATGGTAGTGCGCCTCCTTCTTCTACGTTTCTTAGGGGCAGTATCACCACGAGAACCAACAACCCCTTGAGAAGGAGTGTTGCTCCCAGGGGCAGCCGATGGCTGACTACCAGTAGCAGTATGCTGAGCCCGGACCGCACCACCCATTTTACAATGCGATGAAGCATGGCCCAGGTGCTTACACATAGTACAGTAAGCAGGCACCTCTTCATAAGTGACCTTCTGTTCAAACCCTTCCGAGATCACTTTACCACTAGCCAGCGTGTGTTCAAACCTAATATCCACCTCTTTAGGTTGGGGTTGGGCCACGTCTATCTCGACACAAACGCTAGCACACACCCCTAATCCGTGCATTATTTATTTAACATTCGTGCCACTTTATTTGATGAATAACACCAAATGTGGCATTCGTCTGATTTTTTTTTTCCTTTAGGGTTTTAAGGTTCTCATATTCGTCCTTTTTGTCTTTTTTGTCTTTGGGTGTTGTAATATGTAATTTGATAACACTTTTAATAATCCGTACATTATTTATTTAACATTTGTGCCACTTTATTTGATGAATAACACAAAACGTGGCATTTCGTCTTATTCTTTCCTTTAGGGTTTTAAGTTTCTCATTTTCGTCCTTTTTGTCTTTTTTTATCTTTGGGTGTTGTAATATGTAATTTGATAACGCTTTTGATAATTCGTGCAATATTTATTAACATTCGTGCCACTTTATTTGAGGAATAACACAAAATGTGGCATTTCGTCTTATTTTTCCTTTAGGGTTTTAAGGTTCTCATATTCGTCCTTTTTTGTCTTTTTTGTCTTAGGGTTGTAATATGTAATTTTTTTTTTTTATGTAATTTTTTTTTTTTTTTTTTTTCAAAAGAAATACATAGTCTCGCGAGCGTATCGCATAAGAAAGCAGTATAAAACAAGTAAATAAACTAGGGCTCTCCTTAATGGGAGTTTAGGAAGTCTAGCAAGATGGAAGGCACGGTAGGACCCCCAAAACCTCTCCCCAGGACAAGGACCAAGTCTCCAAACCGCTGCATGGGATACATACACCCCTCATCCCCCCCTGCATCTCTGCAGGGGTGCATGCACCGTCCCCCCATCCCTCCCATCCCTGCGGTAAGAGAACCTTGCCTCCAGCAAGCATCAGGACAAGGACCAAGTCTCCAAACCACTGCATGGGGCGCATACACCCTTCAACCCCCCCTCCTGCATCTCTGCAAGAGTGTATGCACTTGCCATGTCAAAACCCCCAATCCCTGTGGTAAGAGAACCTTGCCCAACAGCAAGCTGGAGAAGAGAGAAAGTGGGGAGTCCCAGCCGTACCTCCGGATCCAGCGCTAGAAAACACCCAAACCCCCGAATAGAAGAGCCCCTGAAGAGTAAACATATGCGCTCTGGAAAACAAGGGGAGCGCTCAGCAAGACTATCTAGAAATAGCTATGCCATCAGAGATAATGCAACGTCTCTATCTCTCTCTGGCTCAGGCAATAGCTCCATCTGTAGTATCAATCTCAGACCAAATCCCAGCAGACGACCCCTAACCATATGAAGTGCAAACGTGGCCGTCGCCTATCAATCTAATCCAAAACAAAAGCCTCCATAACTCATGCACCTGCAAAATGAACACAATCAACCTCTAGAGGTTCCGTCACTCCTATCCAGGAGATCAAGAGGGCATTAACATCTATAGCTCCCGGAAGACAGTTGCTATAGATGTACCCCCCCCATTTGAAGTCGACATTAGATGAAACAATACGCCCAAGGACCACCTGCAAGCCATATCAAACAAAACGATGTTAGCAAATAAAGAATGGGGACAATCAGTCCTCCGAATGAAGGGAGACCAATCTGCTCCAATCTGATCAGAGCGCGGAACTGTGATGTCTCCTCTCCCGGTCTCCATGAGAATCTGGTACTGTGCACCACTGCGTGCTTGGCCATGTAGTCTGCAGCATGATTCCGCTCCCTCCAAACATGACCAAGCTCCGACTGCAAGTACTCAAGCAATCTCCTAATAAGCAGAATCCTAGACCTCAAATGCCAAGGACCCCCAGTGTGCTGTAAAGCCTGCACCAGCTGTAATGAATCCGTCTCCACAAGGAAACCCCCATAAGCGTGCTCAATGAACCACCTCAATACCACCACCATAGACTCAACCTCAGCCTCAAACGAAGAACTAGCGAGGATAGGGATCGCAACTGCCACAATGAGATGACCATCATCACCCCTCAAGACCCCGAGCCACACCCCGACAAACTGAACGAGCCATCAACGTTGAGCTTGAACTTGCCTCTAGGAGACGAGTCCAGCCAACTAATCTAGGTGGTTTGTTAGTCTTAGCCAAAATAAACAAGCCCCATGTACGAGCCACGTCATGATTACCTTTCAACGATCATAGGAGCCAAACCCAGCACCACACCAAAGATAGACAGTGCGAACAATGTGATGCATGATCCTATCATAACGATAGGGAGCCCCCTCGTGCTTACTCTCGTTCCTCGCCACCCATAGCGCGTATAAGGTAGCCACAAGAACCAGGTGTCTAACATGCCCACCCGTAGTTGAGCTTAGAAGCCAGGCTTCCATAGCCCCCCTAAGAGAGTTAATGTGATCATACTTGACACCAAAAATGGAGCCCAAGTAGACCCAAATCCTGTGAGCCACCTCGTTGTCCCAAAAGACATGAGCCAGCGTCTCCGTAGAGGAGCAACAAACACATCGAGACGGCAATGACACACCTCGACGCTGCATCATTTCCTCAACGGGAATGAATCCCTGGACACCCGCCAGGCTAACATAGACATCTTCTTCGGGAAGGAGGAATGCCAAATAAGGCTATGCAGATAGGAAGGATCTCTAGAGGGTGCGATTTCTCGACACACCTGTCGAAAGGAGAATAGACCATCCCCCGTCCCTTTCCACACCGCAACATCCTCCTTTTCCGAATGAATCGGAATGGTCATAATCTCTGACCGCATCAGAGCTAACCATAGTGCGCAGCAGCTCCTCATTCCAATCACCATCCTGCCAAGCGCACTAACACGGAGATTACTATCCCGGTCATGGTCCTCCAAGGGTTCAACCCCTTGAATACCCCATGAATCCTCCCAGAAACGACAATCACCCCGCCCCAGGACCCAGTGAATATGATCTTCAGCGTAGTCCCGGCCACGTAATATAAACTTCCAGCACGAGGAGTGCCTAGGGAACTCCGTAGCCTCCGCAGGGTGATACTTTCTACAATACTTACCCTTCATAAAGCGGGTCCAAAGGTTATCGACCGAACGGAATCGATACCAAGCCTTCACCATACAAGCCTGGTTGACAACAGCCAGAGACTTGAGGTTTAGGCCACCTTCCTCATAGCTGAAGCTTGCTTTGTCCCAACTGGACCATCTCTGCTTCCCCAGATGAAGCCATTACAGATTTTTTGGATTCTGTCCACAACCGTAAGAGGCATTTGGAGGGTGTGTAGTAAGTGAAGCGGCTGAGCCATCAACACGGACTGCACCAGGGTCAAGCGGCCCCCAGAGGAAAGGTGAGTGTGATTCCATCCCGCAATAGAAGTCACCATCTTCTCAATCAAGTTCTCATACAAAACCGTTTCTTGTGACCTTTGTAGATGGGCGTACCCAGGTACGTAAAGGGGAGTTTTTCAAGTTTAAACCCTGTTGCACGGCATACTACACTAATCCTGGCCGGAGTAGCATTAGTAGAGACAATGCAACTGCTCTTAGACTTGATTAGCTGGCCCGAGATACTCGATAGTGGTCCAGCCAGTCCATAATCAAGCGCAAGGAGCTCTTCTTGCCATTGCAGAAAAGGATACAGTCATCCGCAAAGGATAGACATGGAACAACTACATCCTTACTACTACCCCACCCATAGCGGACCTCAGGATGCTCCTCGTGAAGTCTCAACAGACCACGAAGGAAGTACTCTTGAGCCAGAATAAATAAGGCCGGAGAGAGCGGATCACCTTGCCTAACGCCTTTCGACGCAGGAAAGTAACCCTGGATCTCCCCATTCAACATGATAGAAAAGAACGATTGGTCAATGCAGTTCATAATCAAAGCAATCCATCGCTCCGCAAAGCCAAACGCCAAAAGGACTCTCCTTAGAAACTGCCAGGACAGACGATCAAACGCCTTAGTCATATCAAGCTTAAGGATAGTGTTACCACCATTAGCAGTCTTATTGATTTCGTGCGTAAGTTTGGGCCAGCATGATATTATCATGAATGCTTCTGCCCTGCACAAAACCCGCCTGCATCGGGGAGATAAGTCTCGGTAGGAGAGCGCCTAATCTAGAGCTGATAATTTTAGTGGCAACTTTGTTCATAAAAGTGCACAAGCTGATAGGACGAAATTGACTCCAGGTTTGAGCGCCTGGCTGTTTCGGGATAAGGCAAAGCACCGTAGAAGTGACCCCCTTAGGTAGCTTGTTGCCAGCGATAAAGTATTTCATAGCACGCAGTAAGTCTTCCTGAATGATGTTCCAATAGGTCTGAAAGAAAACCATTGAAGCCATCAACACCAGCAGCACTGCGCACTCAAGGAGAAGACAACAGCACGAACCTCCTCAAGGGTCGGCTCGGCTAACAACATCTGGTTGTCCTCATGAGAGACCAGAGAGGGAATGCAATCAATCATTTCCCCATCAGCCTCATGCCCTTCATTATCAAAAAGATTCTGAAAGAAGCGAACAGCAGAGTCGACAATGCCCTCCTTAGTAGAAATCCACTCACCGTCATCAAGGGTACCAGCGATGTGGTTCTTCTTCCTCTTTTGTTTGACATAAGAGTGAAAGAACGCTGTCGACTTATCGCCCTCTTTAAGCCAGTGACAACTACTTTTCTGTTGCCAGTACGCCTCCTCCATAGCCAAAAGACGAAGCTGCTTTGCCTTAAGCAAGCTAAGAGCCTCGCGATCCTGGGGAGACCAGATTGTTGGTAAGTGTCTCCTTCTGGCACACTTCATCTTCAATCTGCGCCACCTGAGAGAAGATATTACCGAAGGTGGTCTTATTCCACTGCTTGAGCTCACCTTTCAGACGCTTCAGTTGGTCCAAAAAGCAGTGATAGGCTCCCCCCAAACAGGCAGAGACCAAGATTGCTCTATCAGCGGACGACAACCATCATGTTTGGTCCACATGTTTTGAAATCTGAAGCTCGACTTGATCACATCAGCATCAGCCTTGCACTCCACCAAAAGCGGAGAGTGATCGGACCCAGTCCTAGCAAGATGTCGAACCCCAACAGTGGTAAAACTGCTGATAAACTCTGGGTTGACAAGCACCCTATCAAGGCGCTTGTACTTATTCCCTTGAGTCCAAGAGTACGGAGAACCAGTGAAACCGGCATCCTGGAGGTTGCAGTCAAGCAGACAGTGGATAAAGTCGTCCATGCCCTTTTGAGGCTGACAACCCGACATCTCACTATCAGACAACACACAATTAAAATCACCCATGACCACCCAAGGAAGAGAAGCATCAGCTTTATCAACTAAGCTACTCCACAAGGCCTTACGAACAGCGGGGTTGGATGAGGCATAAATAACGGTAAGTAGGACATCCTCCTTACCCGTAGAGAGACGCACATGTAACAACTGGGGTTCGTCAGCTATCACCTGTACAGAATGCTGTTCATTCCACAATATCCAGATCTTGTTGGAAGAGTTCGCAGCGCTCCCAGTAAAATTTAACTTTTTCATCAACTTGGGCAATTTAATTGCAGAGATCATAGGCTCCTGGACGCAAAGGATAGAGAATTTGTGGAGCCTGCGAAGAGATTTAATCCTCCTACGTGTGGACGAATTGCCAACCCCACGTAGATTCCAGCAAAGGAGTTTACTCGACATCGGAAAGGTCCCTCCTTTCCTTCAAGTTACGTGCTGTGCCCTGCGGAATAGTGTGTCTCCGAGGTTTGATAGGCACATTAGCACTCTTGGGTTTAGCGCGCTTGAAGCTCGCTAGGAAATTATTCATGTCTCTACCTTGCTTAGCAAAGGTGGACTTAGGAGAGCTGGGGAGAGAGCTAGGCAGCTTAACGACACTAACATCGTCAAAGACATCCTCTGTCTCAAGGTCAACAAACCTGTTTTTAGTGGCTATCAAGGCAGGCTGCGATGATAACTCACTGATCTTGGCACAAGACTTGGGAGGGATCTCAATCCACTCCGCGGGTTGGGACGGAGTAGGTGTCCCAATAGATTCAGTAGTGCCCTGAGCAACCTCCTGCAACGCCTCCTTGTTGACAACAGGCTCCTTGGGCAATGTATCAGCTCCTGGCTCAACAGTAGAAGATGACGCCCGAACAGGGCTAGCTTCCACTGGCTCCGAGGATGCAACAACATTGTTGCCCGGTGGTTGCTCCTTAAGAGCAGAAGTTGAGGCAGTCGTATCTTTTTCCTTCCATCTGAAGGTGGTGCGCCCCCTTCTCCTCCGTTTCTTGGGGGCCACACGACCTTGGGGGCCTATTGGACCTTGTGATTGTTCTCCCTGTTTCTCAGGGACAGCAGCCGCCTTCTTACCAGCACCATCAGAAGGAGCCAACGTAGTGGCACCCATCTTACACTGAGAGCTGGCATGCCCGAGGTGACTACACAAGGAACAGTAAATAGGCATATCTTCATAGGTGACAGTTTGTTCAAAGCCATCCATCACCACTTTACCACTGGCAAGGGCATGTTCAAATTTAACATCAATGACCGTAGGCTGGGGTAGAGCAACATCCAGCTCTACACAGACACTAGCACACCCTAGTTGGGTTCTAGTAGTGTTTAAATGGTCAATACATAACGGCTTACCCACACAGCTAGCAACGGAGAGAAGGGCTTCCTCCGTGTACATATAGATGGGAAGCTTGGGGAGGTTTATCCACACGGGACAAACAGAGGATTCAACAGAGGAATCAAAATCAGGAGACCACTTGAACATTCTCATGGCATATCCCTTAATATACCACATAACTCTAAGCCAAAGACGAACAAAATCCTCAACTAGAGCACATTCAATTATCAAGTGTCTATCGTCATAGATAGACAAATTATAGTCCCCTTTCAACTTCAGATTGGTAAAGAATTCCCGAATATCATGATCGCAGGACGGCCATGGGAAAACTTACCGATAAGGACATGCTGCATGCAAGCCAAGAATCGAGCCTTGTCCTCGACCTTGAAGAAAACAGTTGGCTTGCCAGCTATAGTGGTAGAAGGAGCTAGGGACGTGGGAGGTGGGATATCATACCTACGAGCGTAATCACGCCTGGTTTGAGTCCCCTGAGCACGAGTCCCTACAGTTTGAGCATAGGTTGCACGAGTAGGCAGTTGTTTCTGCCTATAGGCCTCGACATTAGCTTGAGAAGAAGCCATTCGAGCTTGCCCAGGTGCGTGAGCATTAGTTAAGCCCAAGGCCTTTTTAAGGGGGGGAAAAATGTGGTCGAGACTGATCGTGGAGGCAACCTTGGGTGCAGTTAGGTCCACGTCCTCAACATGTTTAGCCCCAAAGATAAGCAATGGGTTAGTGCCACACGCCTGATCCAAGTTGGACACAGGTGCGTCCGTGTGGTTAGCCAAGCAAGGAGTCCTAAGCTCAGTAGGAGTCTCCCCACATGCACGTGCAGCCTCCTTCTCATGGGCTGGTGCGTGGTTAGTTAAATTAGAAGGCTCACACGAGCCGAGGGGTGCATCATTAATATGAGAAAGGGCCGTGGCACTAGGGTGCACACAAGACCGAGCCAACACTTCAATTGGCTTGCTAGGATCAAGGAAAGATGTCCCATGATCAGTCCTAGGCTGCACAACCGACTCCACCAAACAAGGAGTCCTAACCGAGTTAGGAAACCTTGCCACGCTAGGAGTCCTTGCCAAGCAAGGCTCTTCCATCACGTGTCCATCAAGCTTAGGAGTCTCAATGGAAGGGTTTGGGAGGGTTGTTAGAGGCAGTAAACTAACATCAGAACCACCACCATAGGCGGCACCACCTAAAGAAATAGACGGCTCATTCAATAAACTTACATGTGGACAGGTAGGGTTTGTAGAAGTTTTCTCAACCAGCAATGGATCCATCCCTATCAACACACGTTCTCCAGTTGAGGTAGAGGTTGTAGTAGCACCCAGACCAGGCGCATTGATGCAGAGTGGTGGTGTGGCTTGCGTATCAATGGGTGGTGTCCAAGGCGCCATCACAGATTTTGGCTCACACGCTTCATTCAAAACCTTTCCAGCAGGGGACGGCTGTGTTAGCCCTTCCACAGAGGGTGGCAGGGGTGGTGGGGGTGGGTCCTCGTCGACCATGAGGCCGGAGGAGGCACGCTTTCCAAGGACTATTGAATCGCCCAAAATCGCCCAAGGGAGAGGGAGAGAGAGAGCTTTTCCTTCTTTAATCCGTACATTATTTATTTAACATTCGTGCCACTTTATTTGATGAATAACACAAACGTGGCACTTCGTCTTATTTTTTCCTTTAGGGTTTTAAGGTTCTCATATTGTCCTTTTTTGTCTTTTTTTGTCTTTGGGTGTTGTAATATGTAATTTGATAACACTTTTATAATCCGTACATTATTATTTAACATTCGTGCCACTTTATTTGATGATAACACAAAACGTGGCATTTCGGCTTATTTTTCCTTTAGGGTTTTAAGGTTCTCATTTCGTCCTTTTTTGTCTTTTTTGTCTTTGGGTGTTGTAATATGTAATTTGATAACACTTTTACAATTCGTGCATTATTTATTTAACATTCGTGCCACTTTATTTGATGAATAACACCAAATGTGGCATTTCGTCTTATTTTTTTCCTTTAGGGTTTTAAGGTTCTCATATTCGTCCTTTTTTGTCTTTTTTTTTGTTTTGGGTGTTGTAATATGTAATTTTTTTTTTAAAGCAAAACCCAACAGGGTTACATGTTACCATTCAAATAAAACAAATACAAAGTCTCGCGAGCGCATCGCATCAGTATCAATGTAAGCGAAGAAAATGAACTAGAGCCCTCCGTAATGGAATTTTAGGAAGTCTGCAGATAGAAGGCAAAGAGGGACCCCAAAACTCCTATCCTTGACAAGGACCAAGTCTCCAAACCGCTGCATGGGATACATACACCCTTCAACCCCCCCTCCTGCATCTCTGCAAGAGTGTATGCAACTTACCACGTCAAACCCCCCATCCCGCGGTAAGAGAACCCTGCCCCCCAAGCCTCAGGACAAGGACAAAGTCTCCAAACCACTGCATGGGGTGCATACACCCTTCATCCCCCCCTCCTGCATCTCTGCAAGAGTGTATGCACTTGCCACATCAACCCCCCATCCTGTGGTAAGAGAACCTTGCCCAACAGCAAGCTGGAAAATAGAAATAGTGGAAGTCCCAGCCATACCCCCGGATCAAGCGCTAGAAAACACCCAAACCCATAATAGGAGAGCCCTGAAGTATACATATGCGCTCAAATAAACAAGGGGGAGCGCGCTCAGCAAGTCAAATCTATAAATAGCTATGCCATCAAAGATAATGCAACATCTCTCTCTCTCTCTGGCTCAGGCAATAGCTCCATCTGTAATATCCATCTCGACAAAATATCAGCAGACGACCCCTAACCATATGAAGTGCAACTGTGCCGTCGCCTATCAATCTAGTCCAAAACG
>QFAX02000728.1:0-18978 GCA_003412495.2 Echium plantagineum
ACAAGTAAGTGGTGAAAGTGACTCTCATCTCTCCCACGACAGCTAGGGGTTTAAAGATGGCTTCTACATCCCTAAGAAAATCAAGAGCTGGAAGTGGGGTTGTAGTTCCATGAAACTTAGGTGGGTTTCTCTTCAGGAATATGTCAAAGGTCTTTGACTGAGATTCAGCTGGTTGTACCACAACAGCAGGTGCTGGCACAACGTTCTCAGCAAACTCCACCGTCAGCAGGTGGGTCACTTGCAACAGCCGGGTTCACGGGGGATTATTACCGGTGGCAGAAACCGGTTGTTCGACCGTAGGCTCATCGTTCTGTGCTCTCCTACCTCTACCCCTGCCCATTCCTCGGGCAACACGACCACGACCCTATTTGCTACTCTGGGTGGGCATCCTCAGCAGTCTACGAAGCGATAGAAGAAAAGTTTTAGACTCAAAAGAAGAACAACTCAACTTAGGCAACTACACGTAAATCTTAGACCTAGGCACATAAACCACACATGACACCACTTAAATCTGAAACCTAGGCTCTGATACCAAAATTGTAACGACCCGCCCCAGGTGGGCCCCCCTGAGGTTGGGATCGTCAGCAACATGTAACATCAGAGTCACCAGTCGATGGATGACAACTTCAAAACGTTTTCATTTGATAATTTAAAAATAATATCCATCGTGGTGAAGTAACAACCACCAAATACAAACATCCAGAAAATACAACCAAGTTTCAAATGATAGTTTTAGAAATTACAACAATGGTAAATAAGTTTTCAAAACGACAATAACAATAATTCGGAATGACTGCTGAGGACTCCTAGCCACCACCGTCTCACCTCCAAGCTCTAACGATACGCAGCTACTAGACTTCAATGATCACTCTCTACGATCAACTGTCAACCTGGCATAAAGCCAGTGGGGAAGGGGGGTGTCAGCTATAAAGCTTGTGAATACGTACTGCACAGGTGTTCCATACCACACACCATGCTCATGGGTAAAGACATACGCGTAGAAGTGGGTAGGGATAACTTACCTTTTTAGCCAACAACATACTAATTAACAGAATAACAACACTACAACTTAGCAACAAAGTATCATCAACCAAGGAAAACAACATATTATTAGCTCAACGTATATACGCACAACTTAAGTCAACTTATAACATCAATTCACGCAGTAATTATAACGAATACAACTCATATCATGCCATCAATCATCCTCTATCATATTAACTTATCATCTCAAACACCAACGATTCATCCGGTTAAGGGGGCTATCATCCACTATAGTTGTGGGCATAACAACGATCCACCCTTTTAGATGGTAATCATCCAGTCATAGCTGGGAATATCAACAGTCCATCTCAACAACAATAACTCGACCTGCAGGGGAGACCCATACGCCCGTCGACATAGGGGTTTTATAATATGTGCCATCCAGTCATAGCTGGGAATATCAACATTGCACAGCGCCATCCAGTCATAGCTGGGAATATCAACATTTGCGCACCGGATTTCAATACATAAGCGCCATCCAGACAAAGCTGGGTAAAACAACATTGCGCATCGGCTATATCCACATAGTAGCACATTCATATCAACTCAACAACTCAACACTCATTATATATATATATCAATCCAACCATCATCTTTACAACTAGTCATGTTCATCATTCAACAACCTATCATGTATATGGATTCAATGTTTTCTATAGGCCAATTAGACATCTCATTATATCAATTCAACATCTTATCATATTAATTCGGCCTCTTGTTAAATCTTAACCAACAATTACATTTACGCATCTTATAATACCACGACATACACATATAACAATACACATAATCATAATGTATCGCATAGAACAACCGTGAAGTAAGTACTCACCTGGTGCTAGAGCAACTAGCGTACACCTATATATTCTTTGCGCGCGTCCTTCCGAACTCCTAAATAGCGTAAGAGTGCATTAATAATCTACCGAGGTATGAAATGACCATTCTACCCCTTGTCTCGGTTTCCTTACTATTTATACCTCTCAAGGTTGGTTTCTCATATTAGGCTCACTCTCATGTATCCAAAAATATGCCCCAATGCATTAAATTGTTTTTAAGGATAGATATCGTGTCGACTTGTAAAATGACAAAAATGCCCTTAACTTGTAAAATGACTGAAATACCCTTCGGCCTCGAATGTGCCCAACACTTGTTCAAATCATTTTGTAAATTCTCATATAATTATTTTATCTTCAAAAATACCCAAAAATCATAAGTATTCTGCCCATGGATGATTTTTGACTCACTTCTCCAATTTTCTCATTTTAAACTATTTATTGGCCACTTTAAATATCAAAAATCTCATTTAAGTGGTAAAACTCAATCTTATACACTTAAATAATTTTCATAAGTCCAAATATTCATTTTAAGGTTAAACATTCTGCCCAAATTCCATTTTTCACCCATTTATTATTTTTCACCATTTAAACTCATTTAATTACCTATAATTCAAAATAAATAGTTAACCACTTCAAAAACTCATGAAATATTTTTCCAAAGTCAAAGTATTATTTCTAAGTCCAGACCTACTGCCCATTTAAATATTTGTGTCCATTTGATATTTATTTCATTTAAAAGCATTTTCTAGCCCTTTTTACATCCTTAAATCAAAATAATTATCAAATCTTCTTCAAAAATCATGAAATTCGAAACATAGGTCAAACACACCTTCCAAGTTTCTGCAAAAATAGATATCACATATTTTAACACCAAAATCATTTTCGTTTCATTTAAATCCTATTTTAACAATTTAATTAGTCAAAAATATCAAACGACCTTAGAAAAATGTAAGATTTATTTTACATGTTCAAGACACAGTTTTCAGTTTCATAAAAATATCCATTTTCAGTTCCCTCTTCAATTAATACTCGTTTTGTATTTTATTTCAATTGTAGGCACTAAAAATATCAAAATACGGAAGAAATACCAAAAAACTTTCAAAAATTCCCAGATTTGGTGTGTCGACTGTTTTGGGCAGATTATTGTCAAAAATAAAGTTTCAGAATTTTTGGACACGTTTAAGTATTTATTTCCCATTTAAAAACGAATCTAGCTATTAAACTTCCAAAAATCACAGTAAATACAAAACAAATCCGATTTAAGAAATTCTTGTTGTCAGATTCTTCTATTTCAGAACTCTACGTGCTTATAAAATTTCAGAATTTTCTGGGCATATATTGTATACGTTTCGTATTTTTAGATCTAAAACTTTAAATAAAAATATAGGCCATAAGATAATTGAAACACCAACATATATCAACATTATACAACATATACTTGAATTAAAACATCATCCATGGGGTTATACTTAATTTTTATTCTTAAAGATTCAATTTTGACCAAAGTGAACATCATAAAAACAATAGTTTAAAGCTTAAGAAATTATACCTTAGATGTATAGGAAATGTTCTAGTTTGTGCTAAGCTCCAATCAAGAATAATGGAAGAAAATTGTTGAGTGTAAGGAGAGGGGAGGGAGTCGGCTAGATGGAGGGAGTATGGTGGAGGATGTTTTTGTTGTTTGAAGATAATGAATGAGGATGAATGATGAGAGTATGCATGCTACATTTGTATAGGTGGTGGGAAGCTTACTTAGGAAGACTTAATGCATGGAGGACAAGTGTCCACAAAGAGTGGGCATCAAGTTTGACTCTAATTTGAGTTTTCTAAACTAATGGGGTGGAAATGCAAATAGACAAAGTTTAACTTATCTTCAAGTAGTGCACATGCAACACACACGCCCCAATTATTATTATTCGACTACGACTCGATTTATTTTTCGACTAAAATTCTACGTGTCCTATAAATTAAGACTCGTTACCTCTCTCGGAAAATAAAATATTATTTATTTAGCGTGTCTACGGGACGGGTTATTTCATTTTACCCTCCTTACAAAAATTTCGTCCTCGAAATTTGTCACGACTTAAGGCCCTCACCGACATAACTCAATCAACAACTCTAATCTTATCCAATAATAACTAGATGTTTCAACCCGAGCCATCATATCATAAATCAAGATCAACATATATCATAGGAACAAATCAGTTCAAAGAGACAACACATAAGACTCAACAAAAAAAAAATAAGTCACATAAGCACACTTTTCACACGTCTACTATATTTAATATATATATATATTCACAACATCCCAAGTTCAATTGTTCAATACCTATATCTCCTTGTCAAGACATGGATCTCAAGGACTCAACTTCATATCACACATAATCACATATAATATACATATAAAGGATACACGACTACTATGATCTATTTATCAAAGTAAATGTATTTATCTCACCACAAAATCATCATAACAATTAAAGCCAAAGTATATAGGTTTATATCTCATCACACACATCGCACTATCACGTTGCCCTAATATCAATTACCCTTTTATCTCTTCAAGATGCCAATACCACTACCACTACATGATCGTAATAATGCCTTCTCTTAATCTAACATATGTCTAATTACACCAATATATACCTCACAACACACATATATATTACCACGGCCTTTCCTTATCTTATACCTCCATCTAATACACTCAACACGTATCTCACCTAACAACTCATGCATATCTTATCTCAGCATACCCAAATTCATACGTCAAACTTAACATATATCAACCCATATAATGCCATTCCAAAATAACTTGTCCCTCTATCGACATAAAGTTAAGGTACCTGTCACCTATCATGGTAAATCCTGGGCTTCATGTTGTGTCATGGCATGGATGCGACCCTGCCCAGCTCCAACATCATTCTGGTTGCCATCAACCACATTACTACCTTGATAACTCGTGGCACCATGACCCTGATAACCACGTCCATTCACCACGACCCCCACGACTTCCCTGAAATCCTCCTTGCTGCGCTGGAGCAATCTGACCAGTTCCTCGACCACCTCCTTGCAACTGAGGGCAGTTATTAGCAAAATGTCCGGGTTGTCTACAGTTGAAACATAACATCTCCCTTTCACGACATGCTTGAGCCTTATGGTTTGTCTTACCACATCGGAAACAACCAGTAACCCCAGACCTCACCTGGATACTTCCCAGGGATCCTCCGAACCGATTAGGTGGACGGGATTGAGTAGTAGGAGCACTAGCTTGACTTTGTGCGAAACGTCTGCGCTGAAATGGACGTTCCTGATATCCAGAATTTGAGGGACCAGTAAATCTAGGTACATCTTGTCTACCCTTTCCTTCTATTCTAGCCAAAAGTTCAGCTTCACTTGCTTCTGCCTTAAGAGCGGCATTCATTAGCTGATGAAACTGTTAAAGTCCATAAGTGCCAACTTGGAGCGAATTTCCAACACCAGGCCATCTCTGAAACGCTCGATTTTCTTAGCCTCATTATTGTGCACATCAGGGAGCAATCTGCACAACTCATTAAACTTACTTTCATACTCACTCACAGTCATCTTCTCCTGGCTCAGCTGAATCAACTCTCTTTCTAAGGCTGCCATATGAGCACTTAGACAATACTTCTCCTTAAACAGCTCAACAAAACGTTCCCAAGTCACTGGCACCTGACCAGTCGCTTCCAACGAACGCTCAGTGTTCTCCCACCAGTCACGTGCTCCACCATGCAACAGATAAGTGGTGAAAGTGACTCTCATCTCTCCCACGACAGCTAAGGGTTTAAAGATGGCTTCTACATCCCTAAGAAAATCAAGAGCTGGAAGTGGGGTTGTAGTTCCATGAAACTTAGGTGGGTTTCTCTTCAAGAATATGTCAAAGGTCTTTGACTGAGATTCAGCTGGTTGTACCACAACAGCTGGTGCTGGCACAACGTTCTCAGCAACTCCACCATCAGCAGGTGGGTCACTTGCAACAGTCGGGTTCACGGGGGGATTAATACCGGTGGCAGAAACCGGTTGTTCGACCGTAGGCTCATCGTTCTGCGCTCTCCTACCCCTACCTCTGCCCCTTCCTCGGGCGACACGACCACGACCCCTATTTGCTACTCTGGGTGGCATCCTCAGCAGTCTACGAAGCGATAGAAGAAAAGTTTTAGACTCAAAAGAAGAACAACTCAACTTAGACAACTACACATAAATCTTAGACCTAGGCACATAACCACACATGACACCACTTAAATCTGAAACCTAGGCTCTGATACCAAAATTGTAACGACCCGCCCCAGGTGGGCCCCCCTGAGGTTGGGATCGTCAGCAACATGTAACATCAGAGTCACCAGTCGATGGATGACAACTTCAAAACGTTTTCATTTGATAATTTAAAAATAATATCCATCGTGGTGAAGTAACAACCACCAAATACAAACATCCAGAAAATACAACCAAGTTTCAAAATGATAGTTTTAGAAATTACAACAATGGTAAATAAGTTTTCAAAACGACAATAACAATAATTCGGAATGACTGCTGAGGACTCCTAGCCACCACCGTCTCACCTCCAAGCTCTAACGATACGCAGCTACTAGACTTCAACGATCACTCTCTACGATCAACTGTCAACCTGGCATAAAGCCAGTGGGGAAGGGGGGTGTCAGCTATAAAGCTTGTGAATACGTACTGCACAGGTGTTCCATACCACACACCATGCTCATGGGTAAAGACATACGCGTAGAAGTGGGTAGGGATAACTTACCTTTTTAGCCAACAACATACTAATTAACAGAATAACAACACTACAACTTAGCAACAAAGTATCATCAACCAAGGAAAACGACATATTATTAGCTCAACGTATATACGCACAACATAAGTCAACTTATAACATCAATTCACGCAGTAATTATAACGAATACAACTCATATCATGCCATCAATCATCCTCTATCATATTAACTTATCATCTCAAACACCAACGATTCATCCGGTTAAGGGGGCTATCATCCACTATAGTTGTGGGCATAACAACGATCCACCCTTTTAGATGGTAATCATCCAGTCATAGCTGGGAATATCAACAGTCCATCTCAACAACAATAACTCGACCTGCAGGGGAGACCCATACGCCCGTCGACATAGGGGTTTTATAATATGTGCCATCCAGTCATAGCTGGGAATATCAACATTGCACAGCGCCATCCAGTCATAGCTGGGAATATCAACATTTGCGCACCGGATTTCAATACATAAGCGCCATCCAGACAAAGCTGGGTAAAACAACATTGCGCATCGGCTATATCCACATAGTAGCACATTCATATCAACTCAACAACTCAACACTCATTATATATATATATCAATCCAACCATCATCTTTACAACTAGTCATGTTCATCATTCAACAACCTATCATGTATATGGATTCAATGTTTTCTATAGGCCAATTAGACATCTCATTATATCAATTCAACATCTTATCATATTAATTCGGCCTCTTGTTAAATCTTAACCAACAATTACATTTACGCATCTTATAATACCACGACATACACATATAACAATACACATAATCATAATGTATCGCATAGAACAACCGTGAAGTAAGTACTCACCTGGTGCTAGAGCAACTAGCGTACACCTATATATTCTTTGCGCGCGTCCTTCCCGAACTCCTAAATAGCGTAAGAGTGCATTAATAATCTACCGAGGTATGAAATGACCATTCTACCCTTGTCTCGGTTTCCTTACTATTTATACCTCTCAAGGTTGGTTTCTCATATTAGGCTCACTCTCATGTATCCAAAAATATGCCCCAATGCATTAAATTATGTTTAAGGATAGATATCGTGTCGACTTGTAAAATGACAAAAATGCCCTTAACTTGTAAAATGACTGAAATACCCTTCGGCCTCGAATGTGCCCAACACTTGTTCAAATCATTTTGTAAATTCTCATATAATTATTTTATCTTCAAAAATACCCAAAAATCATAAGTATTCTGCCCATGGATGATTTTTGACTCACTTCTCCAATTTTCTCATTTTAAACTATTTATTGGCCACTTTAAATATCAAAAATCTCATTTAAGTGGTAAAACTCAATCTTATACACTTAAATAATTTTCATAAGTCCAAATATTCATTTTAAGGTTAAACATTCTGCCCAAATTCCATTTTTCACCCATTTATTATTTTTCACCATTTAAACTCATTTAATTACCTATAATTCAAAATAAATAGTTAACCACTTCAAAAACTCATGAAATATTTTTCCAAAGTCAAAGTATTATTTCTAAGTCCAAACCTACTGCCCATTTAAATATTTGTGTCCATTTGATATTTATTTCATTTAAAAGCATTTTCTAGCCCTTTTTACATCCTTAAATCAAAATAATTATCAAACCTTCTTCAAAAATCATGAAATTCGAAACATAGGTCAAACACACCTTCCAAGTTTCTGCAAAAATACATATCACATATTTTAACACCAAAATCATTTTCGTTTCATTTAAATCCTCTTTTAACAATTTAATTAGTCAAAAATATCAAACGACCTTAGAAAAATACAAGATTTATTTTACATGTTCAAAACACAGTTTTCAGTTTCATAAAAATATCCATTTTCAGTTCCCTCTTCAATTAATACTCGTTTTGTATTTTATTTCAATTGTAGGCACTAAAAATATCAAAATACGGAAGAAATACCAAACAACTTTCAAAAATTCCCAGATTTGGTGTGTCGACTGTTTTGGGCAGATTATTGTCAAAAATAAAGTTTCAGAATTTTTGGACACGTTTAAGTATTTATTTCCCATTTAAAAACGAATCTAGCTATTAAACTTCCAAAAATCACAGTAAATACAAAACAAATCCGATTTAAGAAATTCTTGTTGTCAGATTCTTCTATTTCAGAACTCTACGTGCTTATAAAATTTCAGAATTTTCTGGGCATATACAGTATACGTTTCGTATTTTTAGATCTAAACTTTAAATAAAAATATAGGCCATAAGATAATTCAAACACCAACATATATCAACATTATACAACATATACTTGAGTTATAACATCATCCATGGGGTTATACTTAATTTTTATTCTTAAAGATTCAATTTTGACCAAAGTGAACATCATAAAAATAATAGTTTAAAGCTTAAGAAATTATACCTTAGATGTATAGGAAATGTTCTAGTTTGTGCTAAGCTCCAATCAAGAAAATGGAAGAAAATTGTTGAGTATAGGGAGAGGGGAGGGAATCGGCTAGATGGAGGGAGTATGGAGACTTTTGTTTCTTGAAAAGATGATAATGGATGAGTTAGACATTGAATCATTGATATAGGAAAAAAAAAGCTTTACTTTATGGTGCATGATGGACAAGTGTCCACAAGGAGTGGGCATCAAGTTTGACTCCAATTTGAATTTTCTAAACTAATGGGGTGGAAATGCAAATAGACAAAGTTTAACTTATCTTCAAGTAGTGCACATGCAACACACACGCCCCAATATTATTATTCGACTACGACTCGATTTATTTTTCGACTAAAATTTTACGTGTCCTATAAATATGACTCGTTACCTCTCTCGGGAAATAAAATATTATTTATTTAGCATGTCTACGGGACGGGTTATTTCATTATTCATCAAATAAAGTGGCACGAATGTTAAATAAATAATGTACGGATTATTAAAAGTGTTATCAAATTACATATTACAACACCCAAAGACAAAAAAGACAAAAAAGGACGAATATGAGAACCTTAAAACCCTAAAGGAAAAAATAAGACGAAATGCCACGTTTTGTGTTATTCATCAAATAAAGTGGCACGAATGTTAAATAAATAATGTACGGATTATTAAAAGTGTTATCAAATTACATATTACAACACCCAAAGACAAAAAAGACAAAAAAGGACGAATATGAGAACCTTAAAACCCTAAAGGAAAAAATAAGACGAAATGCCACGTTTTGTGTTATTCATCAAATAAAGTGGCACGAATGTTAAATAAATAATGTACGGATTATCAAAAGTGTTATCAAATTACATATTACAACACCCAAAGACAAAAAAAGACAAAAAAGGACGAATATGAGAACCTTAAAACCCTAAAGGAAAAAATAAGACGAAATGCCACGTTTTGTGTTATTCATCAAATAAAGTGGCACGAATGTTAAATAAATAATGTACGGATTATTAAAAGTGTTATCAAATTACATATTACAACACCCAAAGACAAAAAAAGACAAAAAAGGACGAATATGAGAACCTTAAAACCCTAAAGGAAAAAATAAGACGAAATGCCACGTTTTGTGTTATTCATCAAATAAAGTGGCACGAATGTTAAATAAATAATGTACGGATTATCAAAAGTGTTATCAAATTACATATTACAACACCCAAAGACAAAAAAAGACAAAAAAGGACGAATATGAGAACCTTAAAACCCTAAAGGAAAAAATAAGACGAAATGCCACGTTTTGTGTTATTCATCAAATAAAGTGGCACGAATGTTAAATAAATAATGTACGGATTATTAAAAGTGTTATCAAATTACATATTACAACACCCAAAGACAAAAAAAGACAAAAAAGGACGAATATGAGAACCTTAAAACCCTAAAGGAAAAAATAAGACGAAATGCCACGTTTTGTGTTATTCATCAAATAAAGTGGCACGAATGTTAAATAAATAATGCACGGATTATTAAAAGTGTTATCAAATTACATATTACAACACCCAAAGACAAAAAAGACAAAAAAGGACGAATATGAGAACCTTAAAACCCTAAAGGAAAAAATAAGACGAAATGCCACGTTTTGTGTTATTCATCAAATAAAGTGGCACGAATGTTAAATAAATAATGTACGGATTATTAAAAGTGTTATCAAATTACATATTACAACACCCAAAGACAAAAAAAGACAAAAAAGGACGAATATGAGAACCTTAAAACCCTAAAGGAAAAAATAAGACGAAATGCCACGTTTTGTGTTATTCATCAAATAAAGTGGCACGAATGTTAAATAAATAATGTACGGATTATCAAAAGTGTTATCAAATTACATATTACAACACCCAAAGACAAAAAAAGACAAAAAAGGACGAATATGAGAACCTTAAAACCCTAAAGGAAAAAATAAGACGAAATGCCACGTTTTGTGTTATTCATCAAATAAAGTGGCACGAATGTTAAATAAATAATGTACGGATTATTAAAAGTGTTATCAAATTACATATTACAACACCCAAAGACAAAAAAGACAAAAAAGGACGAATATGAGAACCTTAAAACCCTAAAGGAAAAAATAAGACGAAATGCCACGTTTTGTGTTATTCATCAAATAAAGTGGCACGAATGTTAAATAAATAATGTACGGATTATCAAAAGTGTTATCAAATTACATATTACAACACCCAAAGACAAAAAAAGACAAAAAAGGACGAATATGAGAACCTTAAAACCCTAAAGGAAAAAATAAGACGAAATGCCACGTTTTGTGTTATTCATCAAATAAAGTGGCACGAATGTTAAATAAATAATGTACGGATTATTAAAAGTGTTATCAAATTACATATTACAACACCCAAAGACAAAAAAAGACAAAAAAGGACGAATATGAGAACCTTAAAACCCTAAAGGAAAAAATAAGACGAAATGCCACGTTTTGTGTTATTCATCAAATAAAGTGGCACGAATGTTAAATAAATAATGTACGGATTATTAAAAGTGTTATCAAATTACATATTACAACACCCAAAGACAAAAAAAGACAAAAAAGGACGAATATGAGAACCTTAAAACCCTAAAGGAAAAAATAAGACGAAATGCCACGTTTTGTGTTATTCATCAAATAAAGTGGCACGAATGTTAAATAAATAATGTACGGATTATTAAAAGTGTTATCAAATTACATATTACAACACCCAAAGACAAAAAAAGACAAAAAAGGACGAATATGAGAACCTTAAAACCCTAAAGGAAAAAATAAGACGAAATGCCACGTTTTGTGTTATTCATCAAATAAAGTGGCACGAATGTTAAATAAATAATGTACGGATTATAAAAGTGTTATCAAATTACATATTACAACACCCAAAGACAAAAAAAGACAAAAAAGGACGAATATGAGAACCTTAAAACCCTAAAGGAAAAATAAGACGAAATGCCACGTTTTGTGTTATTCATCAAATAAAGTGGCACGAATGTTAAATAAATAATGTACGGATTATTAAAAGTGTTATCAAATTACATATTACAACACCCAAAGACAAAAAAAGACAAAAAAGGACGAATATGAGAACCTTAAAACCCTAAAGGAAAAAATAAGACGAAATGCCACGTTTTGTGTTATTCATCAAATAAAGTGGCACGAATGTTAAATAAATAATGTACGGATTATTAAAAGTGTTATCAAATTACATATTACAACACCCAAAGACAAAAAAAGACAAAAAAGGACGAATATGAGAACCTTAAAACCCTAAAGGAAAAAATAAGACGAAATGCCACGTTTTGTGTTATTCATCAAATAAAGTGGCACGAATGTTAAATAAATAATGTACGGATTATTAAAAGTGTTATCAAATTACATATTACAACACCCAAAGACAAAAAAGACAAAAAAGGACGAATATGAGAACCTTAAAACCCTAAAGGAAAAAATAAGACGAAATGCCACGTTTTGTGTTATTCATCAAATAAAGTGGCACGAATGTTAAATAAATAATGTACGGATTATTAAAAGTGTTATCAAATTACATATTACAACACCCAAAGACAAAAAAAGACAAAAAAGGACGAATATGAGAACCTTAAAACCCTAAAGGAAAAAATAAGACGAAATGCCACGTTTTGTGTTATTCATCAAATAAAGTGGCACGAATGTTAAATAAATAATGTACGGATTATTAAAAGTGTTATCAAATTACATATTACAACACCCAAAGACAAAAAAAGACAAAAAAGGACGAATATGAGAACCTTAAAACCCTAAAGGAAAAAATAAGACGAAATGCCACGTTTTGTGTTATTATCAATTTATAAGTGGCACGAATGTTAAATAAATAATGTACGGATTATTAAAAGTGTTATCAAATTACATATTACAACACCCAAAGACAAAAAAAGACAAAAAAGGACGAATATGAGAACCTTAAAACCCTAAAGGAAAAAATAAGACGAAATGCCACGTTTTGTGTTATTCATCAAATAAAGTGGCACGAATGTTAAATAAATAATGTACGGATTATTAAAAGTGTTATCAAATTACATATTACAACACCCAAAGACAAAAAAAGACAAAAAAGGACGAATATGAGAACCTTAAAACCCTAAAGGAAAAAATAAGACGAAATGCCACGTTTTGTGTTATTCATCAAATAAAGTGGCACGAATGTTAAATAAATAATGCACGGATTATTAAAAGTGTTATCAAATTACATATTACAACACCCAAAGACAAAAAAGACAAAAAAGGACGAATATGAGAACCTTAAAACCCTAAAGGAAAAAATAAGACGAAATGCCACGTTTTGTGTTATTCATCAAATAAAGTGGCACGAATGTTAAATAAATAATGTACGGATTATTAAAAGTGTTATCAAATTACATATTACAACACCCAAAGACAAAAAAAGACAAAAAAGGACGAATATGAGAACCTTAAAACCCTAAAGGAAAAAATAAGACGAAATGCCACGTTTTGTGTTATTCATCAAATAAAGTGGCACGAATGTTAAATAAATAATGCACGGATTATCAAAAGTGTTATCAAATTACATATTACAACACCCAAAGACAAAAAAAGACAAAAAAGGACGAATATGAGAACCTTAAAACCCTAAAGGAAAAAATAAGACGAAATGCCACGTTTTGTGTTATTCATCAAATAAAGTGGCACGAATGTTAAATAAATAATGTACGGATTATTAAAAGTGTTATCAAATTACATATTACAACACCCAAAGACAAAAAAGACAAAAAAGGACGAATATGAGAACCTTAAAACCCTAAAGGAAAAAATAAGACGAAATGCCACGTTTTGTGTTATTCATCAAATAAAGTGGCACGAATGTTAAATAAATAATGCACGGATTATCAAAAGTGTTATCAAATTACATATTACAACACCCAAAGACAAAAAAAGACAAAAAAGGACGAATATGAGAACCTTAAAACCCTAAAGGAAAAAATAAGACGAAATGCCACGTTTTGTGTTATTCATCAAATAAAGTGGCACGAATGTTAAATAAATAATGTACGGATTATCAAAAGTGTTATCAAATTACATATTACAACACCCAAAGACAAAAAAAGACAAAAAAGGACGAATATGAGAACCTTAAAACCCTAAAGGAAAAAATAAGACGAAATGCCACGTTTTGTGTTATTCATCAAATAAAGTGGCACGAATGTTAAATAAATAATGTACGGATTATTAAAAGTGTTATCAAATTACATATTACAACACCCAAAGACAAAAAAAGACAAAAAAGGACGAATATGAGAACCTTAAAACCCTAAAGGAAAAAATAAGACGAAATGCCACGTTTTGTGTTATTCATCAAATAAAGTGGCACGAATGTTAAATAAATAATGTACGGATTATCAAAAGTGTTATCAAATTACATATTACAACACCCAAAGACAAAAAAAGACAAAAAAGGACGAATATGAGAACCTTAAAACCCTAAAGGAAAAAATAAGACGAAATGCCACGTTTTGTGTTATTCATCAAATAAAGTGGCACGAATGTTAAATAAATAATGTACGGATTATTAAAAGTGTTATCAAATTACATATTACAACACCCAAAGACAAAAAAAGACAAAAAAGGACGAATATGAGAACCTTAAAACCCTAAAGGAAAAAATAAGACGAAATGCCACGTTTTGTGTTATTCATCAAATAAAGTGGCACGAATGTTAAATAAATAATGCACGGATTATAAAAGTGTTATCAAATTACATATTACAACACCCAAAGACAAAAAAAGACAAAAAAGGACGAATATGAGAACCTTAAAACCCTAAAGGAAAAAATAAGACGAAATGCCACGTTTTGTGTTATTCATCAAATAAAGTGGCACGAATGTTAAATAAATAATGTACGGATTATTAAAAGTGTTATCAAATTACATATTACAACACCCAAAGACAAAAAAAGACAAAAAAGGACGAATATGAGAACCTTAAAACCCTAAAGGAAAAAATAAGACGAAATGCCACGTTTTGTGTTATTCATCAAATAAAGTGGCACGAATGTTAAATAAATAATGTACGGATTATTAAAAGTGTTATCAAATTACATATTACAACACCCAAAGACAAAAAAAGACAAAAAAGGACGAATATGAGAACCTTAAAACCCTAAAGGAAAAAATAAGACGAAATGCCACGTTTTGTGTTATTCATCAAATAAAGTGGCACGAATGTTAAATAAATAATGTACGGATTATTAAAAGTGTTATCAAATTACATATTACAACACCCAAAGACAAAAAAAGACAAAAAAGGACGAATATGAGAACCTTAAAACCCTAAAGGAAAAAATAAGACGAAATGCCACGTTTTGTGTTATTCATCAAATAAAGTGGCACGAATGTTAAATAAATAATGTACGGATTATCAAAAGTGTTATCAAATTACATATTACAACACCCAAAGACAAAAAAGACAAAAAGGACGAATATGAGAACCTTAAAACCCTAAAGGAAAAAATAAGACGAAATGCCACGTTTTGTGTTATTCATCAAATAAAGTGGCACGAATGTTAAATAAATAATGTACGGATTATTAAAAGTGTTATCAAATTACATATTACAACACCCAAAGACAAAAAAGACAAAAAAGGACGAATATGAGAACCTTAAAACCCTAAAGGAAAAAATAAGACGAAATGCCACGTTTTGTGTTATTCATCAAATAAAGTGGCACGAATGTTAAATAAATAATGTACGGATTATTAAAAGTGTTATCAAATTACATATTACAACACCCAAAGACAAAAAAAGACAAAAAAGGACGAATATGAGAACCTTAAAACCCTAAAGGAAAAAATAAGACGAAATGCCACGTTTTGTGTTATTCATCAAATAAAGTGGCACGAATGTTAAATAAATAATGTACGGATTATTAAAAGTGTTATCAAATTACATATTACAACACCCAAAGACAAAAAAAGACAAAAAAGGACGAATATGAGAACCTTAAAACCCTAAAGGAAAAAATAAGACGAAATGCCACGTTTTGTGTTATTCATCAAATAAAGTGGCACGAATGTTAAATAAATAATGTACGGATTATTAAAAGTGTTATCAAATTACATATTACAACACCCAAAGACAAAAAAAGACAAAAAAGGACGAATATGAGAACCTTAAAACCCTAAAGGAAAAAATAAGACGAAATGCCACGTTTTGTGTTATTCATCAAATAAAGTGGCACGAATGTTAAATAAATAATGTACGGATTATTAAAAGTGTTATCAAATTACATATTACAACACCCAAAGACAAAAAAAGACAAAAAAGGACGAATATGAGAACCTTAAAACCCTAAAGGAAAAAATAAGACGAAATGCCACGTTTTGTGTTATTCATCAAATAAAGTGGCACGAATGTTAAATAAATAATGTACGGATTATTAAAAGTGTTATCAAATTACATATTACAACACCCAAAGACAAAAAAAGACAAAAAAGGACGAATATGAGAACCTTAAAACCCTAAAGGAAAAAATAAGACGAAATGCCACGTTTTGTGTTATTCATCAAATAAAGTGGCACGAATGTTAAATAAATAATGTACGGATTATTAAAAGTGTTATCAAATTACATATTACAACACCCAAAGACAAAAAAAGACAAAAAAGGACGAATATGAGAACCTTAAAACCCTAAAGGAAAAAATAAGACGAAATGCCACGTTTTGTGTTATTCATCAAATAAAGTGGCACGAATGTTAAATAAATAATGTACGGATTATTAAAAGTGTTATCAAATTACATATTACAACACCCAAAGACAAAAAAAGACAAAAAAGGACGAATATGAGAACCTTAAAACCCTAAAGGAAAAAATAAGACGAAATGCCACGTTTTGTGTTATTCATCAAATAAAGTGGCACGAATGTTAAATAAATAATGTACGGATTATTAAAAGTGTTATCAAATTACATATTACAACACCCAAAGACAAAAAAAGACAAAAAAGGACGAATATGAGAACCTTAAAACCCTAAAGGAAAAAATAAGACGAAATGCCACGTTTTGTGTTATTCATCAAATAAAGTGGCACGAATGTTAAATAAATAATGTACGGATTATTAAAAGTGTTATCAAATTACATATTACAACACCCAAAGACAAAAAAGACAAAAAAGGACGAATATGAGAACCTTAAAACCCTAAAGGAAAAAATAAGACGAAATGCCACGTTTTGTGTTATTCATCAAATAAAGTGGCACGAATGTTAAATAAATAATGTACGGATTATTAAAAGTGTTATCAAATTACATATTACAACACCCAAAGACAAAAAAAGACAAAAAAGGACGAATATGAGAACCTTAAAACCCTAAAGGAAAAAATAAGACGAAATGCCACGTTTTGTGTTATTCATCAAATAAAGTGGCACGAATGTTAAATAAATAATGTACGGATTATTAAAAGTGTTATCAAATTACATATTACAACACCCAAAGACAAAAAAGACAAAAAAGGACGAATATGAGAACCTTAAAACCCTAAAGGAAAAAATAAGACGAAATGCCACGTTTTGTGTTATTCATCAAATAAAGTGGCACGAATGTTAAATAAATAATGTACGGATTATCAAAAGTGTTATCAAATTACATATTACAACACCCAAAGACAAAAAAGACAAAAAAGGACGAATATGAGAACCTTAAAACCCTAAAGGAAAAAATAAGACGAAATGCCACGTTTTGTGTTATTCATCAAATAAAGTGGCACGAATGTTAAATAAATAATGTACGGATTATTAAAAGTGTTATCAAATTACATATTACAACACCCAAAGACAAAAAAGACAAAAAAGGACGAATATGAGAACCTTAAAACCCTAAAGGAAAAAATAAGACGAAATGCCACGTTTTGTGTTATTCATCAAATAAAGTGGCACGAATGTTAAATAAATAATGTACGGATTATTAAAAGTGTTATCAAATTACATATTACAACACCCAAAGACAAAAAAGACAAAAAAGGACGAATATGAGAACCTTAAAACCCTAAAGGAAAAAATAAGACGAAATGCCACGTTTTGTGTTATTCATCAAATAAAGTGGCACGAATGTTAAATAAATAATGTACGGATTATTAAAAGTGTTATCAAATTACATATTACAACACCCAAAGACAAAAAAGACAAAAAAGGACGAATATGAGAACCTTAAAACCCTAAAGGAAAAAATAAGACGAAATGCCACGTTTTGTGTTATTCATCAAATAAAGTGGCACGAATGTTAAATAAATAATGTACGGATTATTAAAAGTGTTATCAAATTACATATTACAACACCAAAGACAAAAAAAGACAAAAAAGGACGAATATGAGAACCTTAAAACCCTAAAGGAAAATATAAGACGAAATGCCACGTTTCGTGTTATCATCAAATAAAGTGGCACGAATGTTAAATAAATAATGTACGGATTATTAAAAGTGTTATCAATTACATATTACAACACCCAAGACAAACAAAGACTAAAAAAGGACGAATATGAGAACCTTAAAACCCTAAAGGAAAAATAAGACGAAATGCACGTTTTGTGTTATTCATCAAATAAAGTGGCACGAATGTTAAATAAATAATGTACGGATTATTAAAAGTGTTATCAAATTACATATTACAACACCCAAAGACAAAAAAGACAAAAAAGGACGAATATGAGAACCTTAAAACCCTAAAGGAAAAAATAAGACGAAATGCCACGTTTGTGTTATCATCAAATAAAGTGGCACGAATGTTAAATAAATAATGTACGGATTATTAAAAGTGTTATCAAATTACATATTACACACCCAAAGACAAAAAAGAAAAAAGGACGAATATGAGAACCTTAA
>QFAX02000729.1:0-28355 GCA_003412495.2 Echium plantagineum
TGTACGGATTCTCACAAGTGTTATCAAATTACATATTACAACACCCAAAGACAAAAAAAGACAAAAAAGGACGAATATGAGACCCTTAAAACCCTAAAGGAAAAAATAAAGACGAAATGCCATCGTTTTTGTGTTATTCATCATATAAAGTGGCACGAATGTTAAATAAATAATTGCACGGATTATCAAAAGTGTTATCAAATTACATATTATAACACCCAAAGACAAAAAAAGACAAAAAAGGACGAATATGAGAACCTTAAAACCCTAAAGGAAAAATAAGACGAAATGCCTCGTTTTGTGTATTCATCAAATAAAGTGGCACGAATGTTAAATAAATAATGTACGATTCTCAAAAGGTTATCAAATTACTATTACAACAACCAAAGACAAAAAAAGACAAAAAAGGACGAATATGAAAACCTTAAAACCCTAAAGGAAAAAAATAAGACGAAATGCCACGTTTTGTGTTATTCATCAAATAAAGTGGCACGAATGTTAAATAAATAATGCTACGGATTATCAAAAGTGTTATCAAATTACATATTACAACACCCAAAGACAAAAAAGACAAAAAAGGACGAATATGAGAACCTTAAAACCCTAAAGGAAAAAATAAGACGAAATGCCACGTTTTGTGTTATTCATCAAATAAAGTGGCACGAATGTTAAATAAATAATGTACGGATTATTAAAAGTGTTATCAAATTACATATTACAACACCCAAAGACAAAAAAAGACAAAAAGGACGAATATGAGAACCTTAAAACCCTAAAGGAAAAAATAAGACGAAATGCCACGTTTTGTGTTATTCATCAAATAAAGTGGCACGAATGTTAAATAAATAATGTACGGATTATTAAAAGTGTTATCAAATTACATATTACAACACCCAAAGACAAAAAAAGACAAAAAAGGACGAATATGAGAACCTTAAAACCCTAAAGGAAAAAATAAGACGAAATGCCACGTTTTGTGTTATTCATCAAATAAAGTGGCACGAATGTTAAATAAATAATGCACGGATTATCAAAAGTGTTATCAAATTACATATTACAACACCCAAAGACAAAAAAGACAAAAAAGGACGAATATGAGAACCTTAAAACCCTAAAGGAAAAAATAAGACGAAATGCCTCGTTTTGTGTTATTCATCAAATAAAGTGGCACGAATGTTAAATAAATAATGTACGGATTATCAAAAGTGTTATCAAATTACATATTACAACACCCAAAGACAAAAAAGACAAAAAGGACGAATATGAGAACCTTAAAACCCTAAAGGAAAAAATAAGACGAAATGCCACGTTTTGTGTTATTCATCAAATAAAGTGGCACGAATGTTAAATAAATAATGTACGGATTATTAAAAGTGTTATCAAATTACATATTACAACACCCAAAGACAAAAAAAGACAAAAAAGGACGAATATGAGAACCTTAAAACCCTAAAGGAAAAAATAAGACGAAATGCCTCGTTTTGTGTTATTCATCAAATAAAGTGGCACGAATGTTAAATAAATAATGTACGGATTATCAAAAGTGTTATCAAATTACATATTACAACACCCAAAGACAAAAAAGACAAAAAAGGACGAATATGAGAACCTTAAAACCCTAAAGGAAAAAATAAGACGAAATGCCACGTTTTGTGTTATTCATCAAATAAAGTGGCACGAATGTTAAATAAATAATGTACGGATTATCAAAAGTGTTATCAAATTACATATTACAACACCCAAAGACAAAAAAAGACAAAAAAGGACGAATATGAGAACCTTAAAACCCTAAAGGAAAAAATAAGACGAAATGCCACGTTTTGTGTTATTCATCAAATAAAGTGGCACGAATGTTAAATAAATAATGTACGGATTATCAAAAGTGTTATCAAATTACATATTACAACACCCAAAGACAAAAAAAGACAAAAAAGGACGAATATGAGAACCTTAAAACCCTAAAGGAAAAAATAAGACGAAATGCCACGTTTTGTGTTATTCATCAAATAAAGTGGCACGAATGTTAAATAAATAATGTACGGATTATCAAAAGTGTTATCAAATTACATATTACAACACCCAAAGACAAAAAAAGACAAAAAGGACGAATATGAGAACCTTAAAACCCTAAAGGAAAAAATAAGACGAAATGCCATCGTTTTGTGTTATTCATCAAATAAAGTGGCACGAATGTTAAATAAATAATGTACGGATTATCAAAAGTGTTATCAAATTACATATTACAACACCCAAAGACAAAAAAAGACAAAAAAGGACGAATATGAGAACCTTAAAACCCTAAAGGAAAAAATAAGACGAAATGCCACGTTTTGTGTTATTCATCAAATAAAGTGGCACGAATGTTAAATAAATAATGTACGGATTATCAAAAGTGTTATCAAATTACATATTACAACACCCAAAGACAAAAAAAGACAAAAAAGGACGAATATGAGAACCTTAAAACCCTAAAGGAAAAAATAAGACGAAATGCCACGTTTTGTGTTATTCATCAAATAAAGTGGCACGAATGTTAAATAAATAATGCACGGATTATCAAAAGTGTTATCAAATTACATATTACAACACCCAAAGACAAAAAAAGACAAAAAAGGACGAATATGAGAACCTTAAAACCCTAAAGGAAAAAATAAGACGAAATGCCTCGTTTTGTGTTATTCATCAAATAAAGTGGCACGAATGTTAAATAAATAATGTACGGATTATCAAAAGTGTTATCAAATTACATATTACAACACCCAAAGACAAAAAAAGACAAAAAAGGACGAATATGAGAACCTTAAAACCCTAAAGGAAAAAATAAGACGAAATGCCTCGTTTTGTGTTATTCATCAAATAAAGTGGCACGAATGTTAAATAAATAATGTACGGATTATTAAAAGTGTTATCAAATTACATATTACAACACCCAAAGACAAAAAAAGACAAAAAAGGACGAATATGAGAACCTTAAAACCCTAAAGGAAAAAATAAGACGAAATGCCACGTTTTGTGTTATTCATCAAATAAAGTGGCACGAATGTTAAATAAATAATGTACGGATTATCAAAAGTGTTATCAAATTACATATTACAACACCCAAAGACAAAAAAAGACAAAAAAGGACGAATATGAGAACCTTAAAACCCTAAAGGAAAAAATAAGACGAAATGCCACGTTTTGTGTTATTCATCAAATAAAGTGGCACGAATGTTAAATAAATAATGCACGGATTATCAAAAGTGTTATCAAATTACATATTACAACACCCAAAGACAAAAAAAGACAAAAAAGGACGAATATGAGAACCTTAAAACCCTAAAGGAAAAAATAAGACGAAATTACGTTTTGTGTTATTCATCAAATAAAGTGGCACGAATGTTAAATAAATAATGTACGGATTATCAAAAGTGTTATCAAATTACATATTACAACACCCAAAGACAAAAAAAGACAAAAAAGGACGAATATGAGAACCTTAAAACCCTAAAGGAAAAAATAAGACGAAATGCCACGTTTTGTGTTATTCATCAAATAAAGTGGCACGAATGTTAAATAAATAATGTACGGATTATTAAAAGTGTTATCAAATTACATATTACAACACCCAAAGACAAAAAAAGACAAAAAAGGACGAATATGAGAACCTTAAAACCCTAAAGGAAAAAATAAGACGAAATGCCTACGTTTTGTGTTATTCATCAAATAAAGTGGCACGAATGTTAAATAAATAATGTACGGATTATTAAAAGTGTTATCAAATTACATATTACAACACCCAAAGACAAAAAAAGACAAAAAGGACGAATATGAGAACCTTAAAACCCTAAAGGAAAAAATAAGACGAAATGCCACGTTTTGTGTTATTCATCAAATAAAGTGGCACGAATGTTAAATAAATAATGTACGGATTATCAAAAGTGTTATCAAATTACGGACGAATATGAGAACCTTAAAACCCTAAAGGAAAAAATAAGACGAAATGCCTCGTTTTGTGTTATTCATCAAATAAAGTGGCACGAATGTTAAATAAATAATGTACGGATTATCAAAAGTGTTATCAAATTACATATTACAACACCCAAAGACAAAAAAAGACAAAAAAGGACGAATATGAGAACCTTAAAACCCTAAAGGAAAAAATAAGACGAAATGCCACGTTTTGTGTTATTCATCAAATAAAGTGGCACGAATGTTAAATAAATAATGTACGGATTATCAAAAGTGTTATCAAATTACATATTACAACACCCAAAGACAAAAAAAGACAAAAAAGGACGAATATGAGAACCTTAAAACCCTAAAGGAAAAAATAAGACGAAATGCCTCGTTTTGTGTTATTCATCAAATAAAGTGGCACGAATGTTAAATAAATAATGTACGGATTATCAAAAGTGTTATCAAATTACATATTACAACACCCAAAGACAAAAAAAGACAAAAAAGGACGAATATGAGAACCTTAAAACCCTAAAGGAAAAAATAAGACGAAATGCCACGTTTTGTGTTATTCATCAAATAAAGTGGCACGAATGTTAAATAAATAATGTACGGATTATCAAAAGTGTTATCAAATTACATATTACAACACCCAAAGACAAAAAAAGACAAAAAAGGACGAATATGAGAACCTTAAAACCCTAAAGGAAAAAATAAGACGAAATGCCACGTTTTGTGTTATTCATCAAATAAAGTGGCACGAATGTTAAATAAATAATGCACGGATTATCAAAAGTGTTATCAAATTACATATTACAACACCCAAAGACAAAAAAAGACAAAAAAGGACGAATATGAGAACCTTAAAACCCTAAAGGAAAAAATAAGACGAAATGCCACGTTTTGTGTTATTCATCAAATAAAGTGGCACGAATGTTAAATAAATAATGTACGGATTATCAAAAGTGTTATCAAATTACATATTACAACACCCAAAGACAAAAAAAGACAAAAAAGGACGAATATGAGAACCTTAAAACCCTAAAGGAAAAAATAAGACGAAATGCCACGTTTTGTGTTATTCATCAAATAAAGTGGCACGAATGTTAAATAAATAATGTACGGATTATCAAAAGTGTTATCAAATTACATATTACAACACCCAAAGACAAAAAAAGACAAAAAAGGACGAATATGAGAACCTTAAAACCCTAAAGGAAAAAATAAGACGAAATGCCTCGTTTTGTGTTATTCATCAAATAAAGTGGCACGAATGTTAAATAAATAATGTACGGATTATCAAAAGTGTTATCAAATTACATATTACAACACCCAAAGACAAAAAAAGACAAAAAAGGACGAATATGAGAACCTTAAAACCCTAAAGGAAAAAATAAGACGAAATGCCACGTTTTGTGTTATTCATCAAATAAAGTGGCACGAATGTTAAATAAATAATGCACGGATTATCAAAAGTGTTATCAAATTACATATTACAACACCCAAAGACAAAAAAAGACAAAAAAGGACGAATATGAGAACCTTAAAACCCTAAAGGAAAAAATAAGACGAAATGCCTCGTTTTGTGTTATTCATCAAATAAAGTGGCACGAATGTTAAATAAATAATGTACGGATTATCAAAAGTGTTATCAAATTACATATTACAACACCCAAAGACAAAAAAAGACAAAAAGGACGAATATGAGAACCTTAAAACCCTAAAGGAAAAAATAAGACGAAATGCCACGTTTTGTGTTATTCATCAAATAAAGTGGCACGAATGTTAAATAAATAATGTACGGATTATTAAAAGTGTTATCAAATTACATATTACAACACCCAAAGACAAAAAAAGACAAAAAAGGACGAATATGAGAACCTTAAAACCCTAAAGGAAAAAATAAGACGAAATGCCACGTTTTGTGTTATTCATCAAATAAAGTGGCACGAATGTTAAATAAATAATGTACGGATTATTAAAAGTGTTATCAAATTACATATTACAACACCCAAAGACAAAAAAAGACAAAAAAGGACGAATATGAGAACCTTAAAACCCTAAAGGAAAAAATAAGACGAAATGCCACGTTTTGTGTTATTCATCAAATAAAGTGGCACGAATGTTAAATAAATAATGTACGGATTATCAAAAGTGTTATCAAATTACATATTACAACACCCAAAGACAAAAAAAGACAAAAAAGGACGAATATGAGAACCTTAAAACCCTAAAGGAAAAAATAAGACGAAATGCCTACGTTTTGTGTTATTCATCAAATAAAGTGGCACGAATGTTAAATAAATAATGTACGGATTATCAAAAGTGTTATCAAATTACATATTACAACACCCAAAGACAAAAAAAGACAAAAAAGGACGAATATGAGAACCTTAAAACCCTAAAGGAAAAAATAAGACGAAATGCCACGTTTTGTGTTATTCATCAAATAAAGTGGCACGAATGTTAAATAAATAATGCACGGATTATCAAAAGTGTTATCAAATTACATATTACAACACCCAAAGACAAAAAAAGACAAAAAAGGACGAATATGAGAACCTTAAAACCCTAAAGGAAAAAATAAGACGAAATGCCTCGTTTTGTGTTATTCATCAAATAAAGTGGCACGAATGTTAAATAAATAATGTACGGATTATCAAAAGTGTTATCAAATTACATATTACAACACCCAAAGACAAAAAAAGACAAAAAAGGACGAATATGAGAACCTTAAAACCCTAAAGGAAAAAATAAGACGAAATTACGTTTTGTGTTATTCATCAAATAAAGTGGCACGAATGTTAAATAAATAATGTACGGATTATCAAAAGTGTTATCAAATTACATATTACAACACCCAAAGACAAAAAAAGACAAAAAAGGACGAATATGAGAACCTTAAAACCCTAAAGGAAAAAATAAGACGAAATGCCACGTTTTGTGTTATTCATCAAATAAAGTGGCACGAATGTTAAATAAATAATGTACGGATTATCAAAAGTGTTATCAAATTACATATTACAACACCCAAAGACAAAAAAGACAAAAAAGGACGAATATGAGAACCTTAAAACCCTAAAGGAAAAAATAAGACGAAATGCCACGTTTTGTGTTATTCATCAAATAAAGTGGCACGAATGTTAAATAAATAATGCACGGATTATCAAAAGTGTTATCAAATTACATATTACAACACCCAAAGACAAAAAAAGACAAAAAAGGACGAATATGAGAACCTTAAAACCCTAAAGGAAAAAATAAGACGAAATGCCACGTTTTGTGTTATTCATCAAATAAAGTGGCACGAATGTTAAATAAATAATGTACGGATTATCAAAAGTGTTATCAAATTACATATTACAACACCCAAAGACAAAAAAAGACAAAAAAGGACGAATATGAGAACCTTAAAACCCTAAAGGAAAAAATAAGACGAAATGCCACGTTTTGTGTTATTCATCAAATAAAGTGGCACGAATGTTAAATAAATAATGTACGGATTATTAAAAGTGTTATCAAATTACATATTACAACACCCAAAGACAAAAAAAGACAAAAAAGGACGAATATGAGAACCTTAAAACCCTAAAGGAAAAAATAAGACGAAATGCCATCTTTTGTGTTATTCATCAAATAAAGTGGCACGAATGTTAAATAAATAATGTACGGATTATCAAAAGTGTTATCAAATTACATATTACAACACCCAAAGACAAAAAAAGACAAAAAAGGACGAATATGAGAACCTTAAAACCCTAAAGGAAAAAATAAGACGAAATGCCACGTTTTGTGTTATTCATCAAATAAAGTGGCACGAATGTTAAATAAATAATGTACGGATTATTAAAAGTGTTATCAAATTACATATTACAACACCCAAAGACAAAAAAAGACAAAAAAGGACGAATATGAGAACCTTAAAACCCTAAAGGAAAAAATAAGACGAAATGCCTACGTTTTGTGTTATTCATCAAATAAAGTGGCACGAATGTTAAATAAATAATGTACGGATTATCAAAAGTGTTATCAAATTACATATTACAACACCCAAAGACAAAAAAAGACAAAAAAGGACGAATATGAGAACCTTAAAACCCTAAAGGAAAAAATAAGACGAAATGCCACGTTTTGTGTTATTCATCAAATAAAGTGGCACGAATGTTAAATAAATAATGCACGGATTATCAAAAGTGTTATCAAATTACATATTACAACACCCAAAGACAAAAAAAGACAAAAAAGGACGAATATGAGAACCTTAAAACCCTAAAGGAAAAAATAAGACGAAATGCCACGTTTTGTGTTATTCATCAAATAAAGTGGCACGAATGTTAAATAAATAATGTACGGATTATCAAAAGTGTTATCAAATTACATATTACAACACCCAAAGACAAAAAAAGACAAAAAAGGACGAATATGAGAACCTTAAAACCCTAAAGGAAAAAATAAGACGAAATGCCACGTTTTGTGTTATTCATCAAATAAAGTGGCACGAATGTTAAATAAATAATGCACGGATTATCAAAAGTGTTATCAAATTACATATTACAACACCCAAAGACAAAAAAGACAAAAAAGGACGAATATGAGAACCTTAAAACCCTAAAGGAAAAAATAAGACGAAATGCCACGTTTTGTGTTATTCATCAAATAAAGTGGCACGAATGTTAAATAAATAATGTACGGATTATTAAAAGTGTTATCAAATTACATATTACAACACCCAAAGACAAAAAAAGACAAAAAAGGACGAATATGAGAACCTTAAAACCCTAAAGGAAAAAATAAGACGAAATGCCTCGTTTTGTGTTATTCATCAAATAAAGTGGCACGAATGTTAAATAAATAATGTACGGATTATCAAAAGTGTTATCAAATTACATATTACAACACCCAAAGACAAAAAAAGACAAAAAAGGACGAATATGAGAACCTTAAAACCCTAAAGGAAAAAATAAGACGAAATGCCACGTTTTGTGTTATTCATCAAATAAAGTGGCACGAATGTTAAATAAATAATGTACGGATTCTCAAAAGTGTTATCAAATTACATATTACAACAATATTACAACAATATTACAAATCAAAACGCTCTCTACTTTGGTGATTTGGGCGATCTACTTGGTTTCTCAAAACGTGGCATCTCCGGCCTAATGGTCGACGGAGACGACCCTCCACCGCCCCTTCCACCCACTGTGGAGGGGCTGAAACAACCATCCCCCACTGGGATGGTCGTGAACACCACGAAAGTTCGAGGCTTGGTGCCATTGAATCCAAGCTCCCTTATGTTGTCTTCCTCCATTGAACCGCTCAAGCCACCACCAATCTTCACTGCTATGGACACTTCAAGGGCTGTATTAGCACTACCTATTATGGGAATTGAGGTCGAAGACGCAGGGTCTTTGGATAGGGATCAATTGTTGCAAGAGGTTGGCATTCGAAACCCTAAAAACCTGGCCGACTGTTCACACAGGACGCGTGAAAGGGTAGATTTTGGCGCCATCGGCCATGGTGGTTCAGGTGAGATGTTTGCGTCCAATTCTTTCCCCGTATGGCCCGTTACACGTGAGTCCTCAGTAGGAGGCGTGATGCTGAATCCTAGTGTTGCCAAGAGTCCTACTTCGAATGGGTCTTCTAATTCGACTAGGACTCCTAGCTCGAGTGTGCCTCCAAAAACGTGCTGCCCTAGTGACATGGCTGCTTGTGAGGTGTCTAAGAGTGCTACCAACACTCCTAACTCGAGTCAAACTATGCCTAAGTCTCCTAGTTCACTTGGGACTCAAATTGTGGCTAAGGTGCCACATGGGCGTGTAGGCCTTGAGGACCTGGATCCACCTACTATGGACCAGCCTAGGCCTCACAGCCCCCTCCTTGTGTTTGGTGCTCCTCACAAGGAGGCTCTAGATGTGGGTGCAACCCAGGTTGCTACCACTATTAAGATCGACCATGTTTTCCCTCCCCTTAAAGCTGCCTTGGGCATTAAGGATAACAAGACACCTATGAATGCTCGTTTATCTACATTACAAGATGTCAACTTGAGGCAAAACATTCGTCCAAAGGCATCCTATGCCCAAACTCTCTCCATTCGTGCTTAAGGGACTCAAACGAGACGTGATTACGCTCGTAGGTATGACATCCCTCCGGCTATGAATTTAGCTCCTTCAACGACTGTTGCTGGCAAGCCAACTGTTTTCTTCAAGGCTGAGGACAAGGCTCGGTTCTTGGCTTGCATGCAGCATGTCCTTATCGGTAAGTTTTCCCATGGCCGTCCTGCGATCAATGATATTCGGGAATTCTTTACCAATCTGAAGTTGAAAGGGGACTATAATTTGTCTATCTATGACGATAGACACTTGATAATTGAATGTGCTCTAGTTGAGGATTTTGTTCGTCTTTGGCTTAGAGTTATGTGGTATATTAAGGGATATGCCATGAGAATGTTCAAGTGGTCTCCTGATTTTGATTCGTCTGTTGAATCCTCTGTTTGTCCCGTGTGGATAAACTTCCCCAAGCTACCCATCTATATGTACACGGAGGAAGCCCTTCTCTCCGTTGCTAGCTGTGTGGGTAAGCCGTTATGTATTGACCATTTAAACACTACTAGAACCCAACTAGGGTGTGCTAGTGTCTGTGTAGAGCTGGATGTTGCTCTACCCCAGCCTAAGGTCATTGATGTTAAATTTGAACATGCCCTTGCCAGTGGTAAAGTGGTGATGGATGGTTTTGAGCAAACTGTCACCTATGAAGATATGCCTATTTACTGTACCTTGTGTAGTCACCTCGGGCATGCTAGCTCTCAGTGTAAGTTGGGTGCCACTTCGTTGGCTCCTTCTGAGGGTGTTGGTAAGAAGGCGGCTGCTGCCCCTGAGAAACAGGGAGGACAATCACAAGGTCCAATAGGCCCCCAAGGTCGTGTGGCCCCCAAGAAACGGAGGAGAAGGGGGCGCACCACCTTGAGATGGAAGGAAAAAGATAAGACTGCCTCAACTTCTGCTCTTAAGGAGCAAGCCCCGGGCAAGAATGTTGTTGCATCCTCGGAGCCAGTGGAAGCTAGCCCTGTTCGGGAGCCAGCTTCTACTGTTGAGCCAGGAGCTGATACATTACCCAAGGAACCTGTTGTCAACAAGTTGGCGTTGCAGGAGGTTGCTCAGGGCACCACTGAATCTATTGGGACAGCTACTCCGTCCCAACCCGAGGAGTGGATTGAGATCCCTCCCAAGTCTTGTGCCAAGATCAGTGAGTTATCCTCGCAGCCTGGCTTGATAACCACCCAAAACAGGTTTGTTGACCTTGAGACAGAGGATGTCTTTGACGATGTTAGTGTCGTTAAGATGTCTAGCTCTCTCCCCAACTCCCCCAAGTCCACCTTTGCTAAGCAAGGTAGAGACATGAATAATTTCCTAGCGAGCTTCAAGCGCGCTAAACCCAAGAGTGCTAATGTGCCTATCAAACCTCGGAGACACACTATTCCGCAGGGCACAGCACGTAACTTGAAGGAAAGGAGGGACCTTTCCGATGTCGAGTAAACTCCTTTGCTGGAATCTACGTGGGGTTGGCAATTCGTCCACACGTAGGAGGATTAAATCTCTTCGCAGGCTCCACAAATTCTCTATCCTTTGTGTCCAGGAGCCTATGATCTCTGCTATTAAATTGCCCAAGTTGATGAAGAAGTTAAACTTTACTGGGAGTGCCGCGAACTCTTCCAACAAGATTTGGATCTTGTGGAATGATCAACACTCTGTACATGTGATAGCTGACGAACCTCAGCTGTTACATGTGCGTGTCTCTACGGGTAAGGAGGATGTCCTACTTACCGTTATTTATGCCTCATCCAACCCCGCTGTTCGTAAGGCCTTGTGGAGTAGCTTAGTTGATAAAGCTGATGCTTCTCTTCCTTGGGTGGTCATGGGTGATTTTAATTGTGTGTTGTCTGATAGTGAGATGTCTGGTTGTCAGCCTCAAAAGGGCATGGACGACTTTATCCACTGTCTGATTGACTGCAACCTCCAGGATGCCGGTTTTACTGGTTCTCCGTACTCTTGGACTCAAGGGAATAAGTACAAGCGCCTTGATAGGGTGCTTGTCAACCCTGAGTTTATCAGCCGTTTTACCACTACTGGGGTTCGACATCTTGCTAGGACTGGGTCCGATCACTCTCCGCTTTTGGTGGAGTGCAAGGCTGAAGCTGATGTGATCAAGTCGAGCTTCAGATTTCAAAACATGTGGACCAAACATGATGGTTGTCGTCCGCTGATAGAGCAATCTTGGTCTCTGCCTGTTTGGGGGGAGCCTATCACTGCTTTTTGGACCAAACTGAAGCGTCTGAAAGGTGAGCTCAAGCAGTGGAATAAGACCACCTTCGGTAATATCTTCTCGCAGGTGGCGCAGATTGAAGATGAAGTGTGCCAGAAGGAGACTACTTACCAGCAATCTGGCCTCCCTCAGGATCGCGAGGCTCTTAGCTTGCTTAAGGCAAAGCAGCTTCGTCTTTTGGCTATGGAGGAGGCGTACTGGCAACAGAAAAGTAGTTGTCACTGGCTTAAAGAGGGCGATAAGTCGACATCGTTCTTTCACTCTTATGTCAAACAAAAGAGGAAGAAGAACCACATCGCTGGTACCCTTGATGACGGTGAGTGGATTTCTACTAAGGAGGGCATTGTTGACTCTGCTGTTCGCTTCTTTCAGAATCTTTTTGATGATGAAGGGCATGAGGCTGATGGGGAAATGATTGATTGCATTCCCTCTCTGGTCTCTCATGAGGACAATCAGGTGTTGTTAGCCGAGCCGACCCTTGAGGAGGTTCGTGCTGTTGTCTTCTCCTTGAGTGCGCAGAGTGCTGCTGGTGTCGATGGCTTCAATGGGGTTTTCTTTCAGACCTATTGGGACATCATTCAGGAAGACTTACTGCGTGCTATGAAACACTTTATCGCTGGCAATAAGCTACCTAAGGGGGTCACTTCTACGGTGCTTTGCCTTATCCCGAAACAGCCAGGCGCTCAAACCTGGAGTCAATTTCGTCCTATCAGCTTGTGCACTTTTATGAATAAAGTTGCCACTAAGATTATCAGCTCGAGATTAGGCACTCTCCTCCCGAGACTTATCTCCCCGATGCAGGCTGGTTTTGTGCAGGGCAGAAGCATTCACGATAATATCATGCTGGCCCAAGAACTTACGCACGAAATCAACAAGACTGCTAATGGTGGTAACACTATCCTTAAGCTTGATATGACTAAGGCGTTTGATCGTCTGTCCTGGCCTTTTCTGAGGAGAGTCCTTCTGGCGTTTGGCTTTGCGGAGCGATGGATTGCTTTGATTATGAACTGCATTGACCAATCGTTCTTTTCTATCATGTTGAATGGGGAGATCCAGGGTTACTTTCCTGCGTCGAAAGGCGTTAGGCAAGGTGATCCGCTCTCTCCTGCCTTATTTATTCTTGCTCAGGAGTACTTCCTTCGTGGTCTGTTGAGACTTCACGAGGAGCACCCTGAGGTCCGTTATGATGGTGGGGGTAGTAAGGATGTTATTGTTCCCTGTCTATCCTTTGCGGATGACTGTATTCTTTTCTGCAATGGCAAGAAGAGCTCCTTGCGCTTGATTATGGACTGGCTGGACCACTATCAGAGTATCTCGGGCCAGCTAATCAACAAGTCTAAGAGCAGTTGCATTGTCTCTACTAATGCTACTCCGGCCAGGATTAGTGTAGTGTGCCGTGCAACAGGGTTTAAAATTGAAAAACTCCCCTTTACGTACCTGGGTACGCCCATCTACAAAGGTCACAAGAAACGGTTCTTGTATGAGAACCTGATTGAGAAGATGGTGACTTCTATTGCGGGGTGGAATCACACTCACCTTTCCTCTGGGGGGCGCTTGACTCTGGTGCAGTCCGTGTTGATGGCTCAGCCGCTTCACTTACTGCACACCCTCCAAATGCCTCTTACGGTTGTGGATAGAATCCAAAAAATCTGTAATGGCTTCATCTGGGGGAAGCAGAGATGGTCCAGTTGGGACAAAGCGAGCTTCAGATATGAGGAAGGTGGCCTAAACCTCAAGTCTCTGGCTGTTGTCAACCAGGCTTGTATGGTGAAGGCTTGGTATCGATTCCGTTCAGTCGATAACCTTTGGACTCGCTTTATGAAGGGTAAGTATTGTAGAAAGTATCACCCTGCGGAGGCTACGGAGTTCCCTAGGCACTCCTCGTGCTGGAAGTTTATATTACGTGGCCGGGACTACGCTGAAGATCATATTCACTGGGTCCTGGGGCGGGGTGATTGTCGTTTCTGGAAGGATTCATGGGGTATTCAAGGGGTTGAACCCTTGGAGGACCATGACCTGGATAGTAATCTGCGTGTTAGTGCGCTTTGGCAGGATGGTGCTTGGAATGAGGAGCTGCTGCGCACTATGGTTAGCTCTGATGCGGTCAGAGATATTATGACCATTCCGATTCATTCGGAAAAGGAGGATGTTGCAGTGTGGAAAGGGACGGGAGATGGTCTATTCTCCTTTCGACAGGTGTGTCGAGAAATCGCACCCTCTAGAGAACCTTCCTATCTGCATAGCCTTATTTGGCACTCCTCCTTCCCGAAGAAGATGTCTATGTTAGCCTGGCGTGTGTCCAGGGGATTCATTCCCGTTGAGGAAATGATGCAGCGTCGAGGTGTGTCATTACCGTCTCGATGTGTTTGTTGCTCCACTACGGAGACGCTGGCTCATGTCTTTTGGGACAACGAGGTGGCTAAAAGGATTTGGGTCTACTTGGGCTCCATCTTTGGTGTCAGGTATGATCACGTTAGCTCTCTTAGGGGGGCTCTGGAGGCCTGGCTTCTAAGCTCAACTACGGGTGGGCATGTTAGACACCTGGTTCTTGTTGCTACCTTATACGCGCTATGGGTGGCGAGGAACGAGAGTAAGCACGAGGGGGCTCCCTATCGTTATGATAGGATCATGCATCACATTGTTCGCACTGTCTATCTTTGGTGCGGTGCTGGGTTTGGCTCCTATGATCGTTGGAAAGGTAATCATGAGGTGGCTCGTAAATGGGGCTTGTTTATTTTGGCTAAGACTAACAATCCACCTAGATTAGTTGGCTGGACTCGTCCTCCTAGAGGCAAGTCCAAGCTCAACGTTGATGGCTCTTTCAGTTTGTCGGGGTGTGGCTCGGGTGGGGTTTTGAGGGGTGATGATGGTCATCTCATTGTGGCAGTTGCGATCCCTATCCTTGCTAGTTCTTCTTTTGAGGCTGAGGTTGAGTCTATGGTGGTGGTTTTGAGGTGGTTCCTTGAGCACGCTTATGGGGGTTTCCTTGTGGAGACGGATTCATTACAGCTGGTGCAGGCTTTACAGCACACTGGGGGTCCTTGGCATTTGAGGTCTAGGATTCTGCTTATCAGGAGATTGCTTGAGTACTTACAGTCGGAGCTTGGTCATGTTTGGAGGGAGCGGAATCATGCTGCAGATTACATGGCCAAGCATTCAGTGATGCACAGCGCTAGATTCACATGGAGACCGGGAGAGGAGACGTCACAGTTCAGAGCCCTGGTTAGATTGGAGCAGCTTGGTCTTCCTTATATTCGGAGGGCTAGATGCTAGTTTTTCGTTTTTTTGCATCTAGTATTAGGATTTTGATCCGGGGTATGCCTCGCGAAGCCATGTACTTTTTGCTAATGTCGACTTCTAGGGGGGGGGGCACATTTGGGATTCTTGTTGATGGGGGTAACACCCGGTTCTAGGGAATCTCGAATGTTTATGCCCTTCTGAACTCCTGTTGATGGGGGTAACACCCGGTTCCAGGGAGGGAAGGAACTCCCGAAGGTTGATTGTGCTCAGTTTTGCAGGTACATCCTTGGAGATTTTTTTACTAACAGTGGCTTGTAGGAGGGGGGTACACTTGGATTTCCCGTTCCAGGGGCTTGCAAGTGTTAATGCCCTCTTGATCTCCTGTGTAGGAGTGACGGAACCTCTAGAGGTTGATTGTGTTCATTTTGCAGGTACATCAGCACTGGAGGCTTTCGTTTTGGACTGGATTGATAGGCGACGGGCACAGTTGATATGGTTAGGGGTCGTCTGCTGAGATTCTGTCCGAGATTGATATTACAGCTAGAGCTATTGCCTGAGCCAGAGAGGGATAGAGTTGTTGCATCATCTCTGATGGCATAGCTATTTATAGATAGACTTGCTGAGCGCGCTCCCCTTGTTTCTTTGAGCGCATATGTATACTTTTCAGGGGCTCTCCTATTCTGGGTTTTGGGTGTTTTCTAGCGCTGGATCCGGGGGTATGGCTGGGGCTTCCACTATTTCTATTTTCCGGCTTGCTGTTGGGCAAGGTTCTCTTACCACAGGGATGGGGGGTTTGATGTGGCAAGTGCATACACTCTTGCAGAGATGCAGGAGGGGGGGATGAAGGGTGTATGTACCCCATGCAGTGGTTTGGAGACTTGGTCCTTGTCCTGATGCTTGCTGGGGGCAGGGTTCTCTTACCGCAGGATTGGGGGGTTTGACGTGGTAAGTGCATACACTCTTGCAGAGATGCAGGAGGGGGGGATGAAGGGTGTATGTATCCCATGCAGCGGTTTGGAGACTTGGTCCTTGTCCTGGATAGGAGTTTTGGGGTCCCTCTATGCCTCCCATCTTGCTAGACTTCCTAAAATTCCATTAAGGAGGGCTCTAGTTCATTTTCCTGACTTACATTGATTACTGATGCGATGCGCTCGCGAGACTTTGTATTTGTTTTATTGAAGGGTAACATGTAACCCCTGTTGGGTTTTGCTTGAAAAAAAAAAAAAAAAATTACATATTACAACACCCAAAGACAAAAAAAGACAAAAAAGGACGAATATGAGAACCTTAAAACCCTAAAGGAAAAAATAAGACGAAATGCCACGTTTTGTGTTATTCATCAAATAAAGTGGCACGAATGTTAAATAAATAATGCACGGATTATCAAAAGTGTTATCAAATTACATATTACAACACCCAAAGACAAAAAAAGACAAAAAAGGACGAATATGAGAACCTTAAAACCCTAAAGGAAAAAATAAGACGAAATGCCTCGTTTTGTGTTATTCATCAAATAAAGTGGCACGAATGTTAAATAAATAATGTACGGATTATCAAAAGTGTTATCAAATTACATATTACAACACCCAAAGACAAAAAAAGACAAAAAAGGACGAATATGAGAACCTTAAAACCCTAAAGGAAAAAATAAGACGAAATGCCACGTTTTGTGTTATTCATCAAATAAAGTGGCACGAATGTTAAATAAATAATGTACGGATTATTAAAAGTGTTATCAAATTACATATTACAACACCCAAAGACAAAAAAAGACAAAAAAGGACGAATATGAGAACCTTAAAACCCTAAAGGAAAAAATAAGACGAAATGCCACGTTTTGTGTTATTCATCAAATAAAGTGGCACGAATGTTAAATAAATAATGTACGGATTATCAAAAGTGTTATCAAATTACATATTACAACACCCAAAGACAAAAAAAGACAAAAAAGGACGAATATGAGAACCTTAAAACCCTAAAGGAAAAAATAAGACGAAATGCCACGTTTTGTGTTATTCATCAAATAAAGTGGCACGAATGTTAAATAAATAATGTACGGATTATCAAAAGTGTTATCAAATTACATATTACAACACCCAAAGACAAAAAAAGACAAAAAAGGACGAATATGAGAACCTTAAAACCCTAAAGGAAAAAATAAGACGAAATGCCACGTTTTGTGTTATTCATCAAATAAAGTGGCACGAATGTTAAATAAATAATGCACGGATTATCAAAAGTGTTATCAAATTACATATTACAACACCCAAAGACAAAAAAAGACAAAAAGGACGAATATGAGAACCTTAAAACCCTAAAGGAAAAAATAAGACGAAATGCCACGTTTTGTGTTATTCATCAAATAAAGTGGCACGAATGTTAAATAAATAATGCACGGATTATCAAAATTGTTATCAAATTACATATTACAACACCCAAAGACAAAAAAAGACAAAAAAGGACGAATATGAGAACCTTAAAACCCTAAAGGAAAAAATAAGACGAAATGCCACGTTTTGTGTTATTCATCAAATAAAGTGGCACGAATGTTAAATAAATAATGCACGGATTATTAAAAGTGTTATCAAATTACATATTACAACACCCAAAGACAAAAAAAGACAAAAAAGGACGAATATGAGAACCTTAAAACCCTAAAGGAAAAAATAAGACGAAATGCCACGTTTTGTGTTATTCATCAAATAAAGTGGCACGAATGTTAAATAAATAATGTACGGATTATCAAAAGTGTTATCAAATTACATATTACAACACCCAAAGACAAAAAAAGACAAAAAAGGACGAATATGAGAACCTTAAAACCCTAAAGGAAAAAATAAGACGAAATGCCACGTTTTGTGTTATTCATCAAATAAAGTGGCACGAATGTTAAATAAATAATGTACGGATTATTAAAAGTGTTATCAAATTACATATTACAACACCCAAAGACAAAAAAAGACAAAAAAGGACGAATATGAGAACCTTAAAACCCTAAAGGAAAAAATAAGACGAAATGCCACGTTTTGTGTTATTCATCAAATAAAGTGGCACGAATGTTAAATAAATAATGTACGGATTATTAAAAGTGTTATCAAATTACATATTACAACACCCAAAGACAAAAAAAGACAAAAAAGGACGAATATGAGAACCTTAAAACCCTAAAGGAAAAAATAAGACGAATGCCTACGTTTTGTGTTATTCATCAAATAAAGTGGCACGAATGTTAAATAAATAATGTACGGATTATCAAAAGTGTTATCAAATTACATATTACAACACCCAAAGACAAAAAAAGACAAAAAAGGACGAATATGAGAACCTTAAAACCCTAAAGGAAAAAATAAGACGAAATGCCACGTTTTGTGTTATTCATCAAATAAAGTGGCACGAATGTTAAATAAATAATGTACGGATTATTAAAAGTGTTATCAAATTACATATTACAACACCCAAAGACAAAAAAAGACAAAAAAGGACGAATATGAGAACCTTAAAACCCTAAAGGAAAAAATAAGACGAAATGCCATCTTTTGTGTTATTCATCAAATAAAGTGGCACGAATGTTAAATAAATAATGTACGGATTATCAAAAGTGTTATCAAATTACATATTACAACACCCAAAGACAAAAAAAGACAAAAAAGGACGAATATGAGAACCTTAAAACCCTAAAGGAAAAAATAAGACGAAATTGCCTCGTTTTGTGTTATTCATCAAATAAAGTGGCACGAATGTTAAATAAATAATGTACGGATTATCAAAAGTGTTATCAAATTACATATTACAACACCCAAAGACAAAAAAAGACAAAAAAGGACGAATATGAGAACCTTAAAACCCTAAAGGAAAAAATAAGACGAAATGCTACGTTTTGTGTTATTCATCAAATAAAGTGGCACGAATGTTAAATAAATAATGTACGGATTATCAAAAGTGTTATCAAATTACATATTACAACACCCAAAGACAAAAAAAGACAAAAAAGGACGAATATGAGAACCTTAAAACCCTAAAGGAAAAAATAAGACGAAATGCCACGTTTTGTGTTATTCATCAAATAAAGTGGCACGAATGTTAAATAAATAATGCACGGATTATTAAAAGTGTTATCAAATTACATATTACAACACCCAAAGACAAAAAAAGACAAAAAAGGACGAATATGAGAACCTTAAAACCCTAAAGGAAAAAATAAGACGAAATGCCACGTTTTGTGTTATTCATCAAATAAAGTGGCACGAATGTTAAATAAATAATGTACGGATTATCAAAAGTGTTATCAAATTACATATTACAACACCCAAAGACAAAAAAGACAAAAAGGACGAATATGAGAACCTTAAAACCCTAAAGGAAAAAATAAGACGAAATGCCACGTTTTGTGTTATTCATCAAATAAAGTGGCACGAATGTTAAATAAATAATGTACGGATTATCAAAAGTGTTATCAAATTACATATTACAACACCCAAAGACAAAAAAAGACAAAAAAGGACGAATATGAGAACCTTAAAACCCTAAAGGAAAAAATAAGACGAAATGCCACGTTTTGTGTTATTCATCAAATAAAGTGGCACGAATGTTAAATAAATAATGTACGGATTATTAAAAGTGTTATCAAATTACATATTACAACACCCAAAGACAAAAAAAGACAAAAAAGGACGAATATGAGAACCTTAAAACCCTAAAGGAAAAAATAAGACGAAATGCCACGTTTTGTGTTATTCATCAAATAAAGTGGCACGAATGTTAAATAAATAATGTACGGATTATCAAAAGTGTTATCAAATTACATATTACAACACCCAAAGACAAAAAAAGACAAAAAAGGACGAATATGAGAACCTTAAAACCCTAAAGGAAAAAATAAGACGAAATGCCTCGTTTTGTGTTATTCATCAAATAAAGTGGCACGAATGTTAAATAAATAATGTACGGATTATCAAAAGTGTTATCAAATTACATATTACAACACCCAAAGACAAAAAAAGACAAAAAAGGACGAATATGAGAACCTTAAAACCCTAAAGGAAAAAATAAGACGAAATGCCACGTTTTGTGTTATTCATCAAATAAAGTGGCACGAATGTTAAATAAATAATGTACGGATTATCAAAAGTGTTATCAAATTACATATTACAACACCCAAAGACAAAAAAAGACAAAAAAGGACGAATATGAGAACCTTAAAACCCTAAAGGAAAAAATAAGACGAATGCCTCGTTTTGTGTTATTCATCAAATAAAGTGGCACGAATGTTAAATAAATAATGTACGGATTATCAAAAGTGTTATCAAATTACATATTACAACACCCAAAGACAAAAAAAGACAAAAAAGGACGAATATGAGAACCTTAAAACCCTAAAGGAAAAAATAAGACGAAATGCCACGTTTTGTGTTATTCATCAAATAAAGTGGCACGAATGTTAAATAAATAATGCACGGATTATTAAAAGTGTTATCAAATTACATATTACAACACCCAAAGACAAAAAAAGACAAAAAAGGACGAATATGAGAACCTTAAAACCCTAAAGGAAAAAATAAGACGAAATGCCTACGTTTTGTGTTATTCATCAAATAAAGTGGCACGAATGTTAAATAAATAATGTACGGATTATCAAAAGTGTTATCAAATTACATATTACAACACCCAAAGACAAAAAAAGACAAAAAGGACGAATATGAGAACCTTAAAACCCTAAAGGAAAAAATAAGACGAAATGCCACGTTTTGTGTTATTCATCAAATAAAGTGGCACGAATGTTAAATAAATAATGTACGGATTATCAAAAGTGTTATCAAATTACATATTACAACACCCAAAGACAAAAAGACAAAAAAGGACGAATATGAGAACCTTAAAACCCTAAAGGAAAAAATAAGACGAAATGCCACGTTTTGTGTTATTCATCAAATAAAGTGGCACGAATGTTAAATAAATAATGTACGGATTATTAAAAGTGTTATCAAATTACATATTACAACACCCAAAGACAAAAAAGACAAAAAGGACGAATATGAGAACCTTAAAACCCTAAAGGAAAAAATAAGACGAAATGCCTCGTTTTGTGTTATTCATCAAATAAAGTGGCACGAATGTTAAATAAATAATGTACGGATTATCAAAAGTGTTATCAAATTACATATTACAACACCCAAAGACAAAAAAAGACAAAAAAGGACGAATATGAGAACCTTAAAACCCTAAAGGAAAAAATAAGACGAAATGCCACGTTTTGTGTTATTCATCAAATAAAGTGGCACGAATGTTAAATAAATAATGTACGGATTATTAAAAGTGTTATCAAATTACATATTACAACACCCAAAGACAAAAAAAGACAAAAAAGGACGAATATGAGAACCTTAAAACCCTAAAGGAAAAAATAAGACGAATTGCCTCGTTTTGTGTTATTCATCAAATAAAGTGGCACGAATGTTAAATAAATAATGTACGGATTATCAAAAGTGTTATCAAATTACATATTACAACACCCAAAGACAAAAAAAGACAAAAAAGGACGAATATGAGAACCTTAAAACCCTAAAGGAAAAAATAAGACGAATTGCCTCGTTTTGTGTTATTCATCAAATAAAGTGGCACGAATGTTAAATAAATAATGTACGGATTCTCAAAAGTGTTATCAAATTACATACACTACTACATATATGATTTGATGCAACCGCAAAATTTGTTGCATTATGGCCTAAAAACTGTTACAATACTCCTAATGTCACATTTGGCAACCGTTGCATACTCTTGCCTTGCATTAGGCATAATGCAATGGCTTTTGCACCTATCGCAATGGTTTTCGAAAATTTGTAACAACTGTTGCATTAGTCCTATAAATGTTGCATTAGACTTAAATTTAATGCAACACCCTTATAATTATATTGCAACGACATATTGTTCAACTAATACGACACCCTTATGATTATATTGCAACAGTACATTGATTTAGTAATGCAATGTTTTTTTGACCCTATCGCAACAATGTATTAATTTTGTTGCATTAGAAGCTTCGAACTAAAGAAACAATATATACACATTTTAAATAAAACCACGCAATAATAAGCATAAAATTCAAAATACCGCATAATCAATAGATTTGTTTCCCATACATCCAACTCAAAATACATAGTGAGGAACAACCTAAATACCCAAGTATTTTTAACAAAAATATAATATTCTCCAAATTAAGTAAAATGTATGTAAATACTTTCGAATCCATCAAAAGCGAGTACATCTTTCGAATCCATCAAAAGCGAGTACATCATCAATTAAGTCAAGGCGACCACGACCTCGTTGTTTATGTCCCAATTGATGCTAAATAGTTATATTTCGTCTCCACTTAGCTCACCTTGTACCTACAAGTAAAACAAACAAATTCCTTATCCATCTACTCAAATACACCCAAAAGTAACACAAACATATATAAATTGGAGGTTGGTAAATCAGTACACTTCAGTCTTTACATTGCGAAATCACATTCTGCATTATTCATTTGTCAATTAGTACTATTCATTTGTGATCTTTGAATTACTGTAGATACTAACTATTCATTTGTCAATCAGTACTATTGGTTCAACAAACTTCTATCAACAAGACAAGTTCATATATTCTGCATCAAAATAAAATATAACAATAAAAACAAGCATAACAACCATTTCCCGACGAGGCTCACCATCTTTAGCCCCAAAATAAATCTATCTTAAGACAAAGAAAACACTTAATTTCGAGGACTGAGTTATAAATAACATCAACCACACACTAAACGTGAAATTACCTCGTTAACTGACGTTCCAAAATCAGATGATTGCCTATGTTGCTCACTGTCGTGATATGGCGTACTAGACATATCCCCCGAAAGCGATGGAATCACAATATTCATCCCTGGATTAGCTGCTTGAAGCTGGGACAGAATTACAGCAGCTACACTTGGTACAAGTTGTTGCACTATATCAGCTTTCATCTCATCTGGAAGTATAAGACCTGATTTAATGCTATCTTTTGTTTTCAAATCTTTCTTTGTGACGCAACTTCCAACAAGTCTTACACGACTTTTCCGCTTAACTTCTGGAACCACTTGTGTGTAAGGATCTTTGTAGCTATCATCATCTCCGAGTTGTGCAGACTCTAAAGCATTCATTTGTTCCTATTTCAATGTAATGAAGTCATTCTCTTGCTAATATAGTGTAACTTTAAAAACAGGGAGTTAATTAAAAGTATTAACTTACAATATACTCTTGAGTTTTCTCATTGTTGGTAAGGTATACTCTTCCATGAGTTCTTTTCCTTGATTCTATGTACACTTTTGCTTGGGAAGGTTCTTGTTTATTTGGATCTGCTTGTTGCTATTAGAAAAATATGAACTAATGAAGGAAGCTTGAAGATAATAATAATAATAAATAAAATAAACATAGAAGAATATAAATAATTACCAACTCATAACGTAAAGATGCAAATGATTTACGCCCCAAAGTGTGCATATCATCTAAAAGTAGACGATTTTCTTTGTTGACCTTACTTTCCTCCTATATGATAAGAAAGATTAAATTACAATGGCATAAAATAATCATATAAAATGTAGTAGGAAAAAAAATATTCATTAAATACCTCAATCTTTTCACACTTCCAATAACTCAAAAGATCTCTAAATTCTGACCCTGAAATTGTATCTGGTTTATTGGCCCATCTCAACTCATCAGTGTCATATGCATAATAATGGCGCTTCTTGAATCTACATTTATAACAACGCCAACTCCTATTGACGGCGTCCAGGACCATTTCTTTCCAGCAATAGGCACCATATACTTTTCCTAAAATATTAAACACATTACAGATATATCGAACTACCTACATATTATAAAAATATTAATGCAAAATGCTAACATAAGAACATACCAAGACATAATCCCATATTTTGTCAAGTGTGGGCAGACTTGGGAAGTTGCGATAATTAAGTGGTGCAAATCCAGGATCTTTCGCCAAAGTTCCCAAGAAAAATTTAAATTCGACAATAATTGCTGCCGTAGGTCCAATTGGTTGGCCAAGTGAGTTTAAGATAATAACTTGCCTTTCCTCACTTGTTCGTGCATGAACCTTTACAAGCCTTGTTGGACCTCTATGCTTCTTGGGTTTTGAACCTATTTCAGTGCAAATATGAAACGTGAGAACTGAGAACAAATATGACTACACAGATGTTATACAGAATTACCAGAACTGAGTTTATACAAATTGACAGAATATATTGGGGAGAGGATCATTTAGCAGAGTTAAAGAAAATCTTTGATGACATATATGGAGAGATTAGAGAGCAACAGTAACTATATATATGTACATATATATTTTGAATCTGATTACTCAAAAATAACTAGTTAGAATTAATAATAGCTTTCCATTTTTACTCCAGCAGGATTAATTATTCGTAATATATAATAATCAATCAATTATGCAATGCAGGGTGTAACAATAATGATTTAAAAAAGGTTGGAGTTATCTAGAATTTCAAAGATAGCCAGGTGGTTTAATATACATACCTTCATTGTCATGTCCGGCTAATGGTTCCACTTCCAACTCAAGCTCACGCTCAGATGCACATTCAATATCATTATCATTTTCCTCCAACGCCAAGTCATCATCAACATTATGCATTGGTGTAGTAATAGGAATAGTACACATACCTTCGTTGTGTTGTAATTTTTTTTTCTTAAACTCAAGATATGCAGACATGGAACCCGGAGAACAAAAAACTCTCTTTTGCTTCTTACTTGGGGACAAGACAACTTCTTGTTCTTTCTCACAATTAAGGTTCGGTGGTTGATGTGACTTTTGATTATACTTCTCTTGAATCTTTCTAACAGAACTACATATGGTAGAATCATCAACTCGATCAACTTGATGGTGCTGTTTTGATTTATTCATCTTCACAAATTCAGCCATAGTGGGTTTCTGAATTGACGATCGAGACATAGACTTTGAAACCTACAAAAAATTGGGTAGAAGAAAATATCAGGTGTAACAAAACAAAACGTCTAAATATAAACTTTAAGAAAAAAACAGATCTGTTTAGTGAGTCTTTTGTTTGTATAAATGACATTTCCAGCTTCCATGTTGGTAATTTCATCGTCTTCACTGTTGCAATTGAATTCTGATGTAGCCTCATCATCATTTAAGCCGAAGGCTTGAGTTCTCTCATATATTTTGTTAGCCAGGAATCCCATACCTTTAGCTTGCATACGTTCTGCATTTAATTTTATTCTTTCAAGCCTTTTTCGCTCATATTCTGGCATTGAACTTTTTGCAGCAGTAGCAACACTGGGTTATTCGCCTTCATCTTTACACAAAAAGAAAGTAAAGATACATAATGTTAGAATATTAAAGAAATATACATAGTAAAATAAAAAATACTAACAGAATTGCACTTATGAATGTATCTTTACTACCGTCATGAAATTCTCTAGGAGGGACTTGGACAGTATAATGCCAACCCTCTTTATTTAAGTTTCTATAAAAAATACTTGATGTGCTTGAGATGCCAAGATAAAAGGTTCTTCTCTGTAAATCGTCTTATTCATATTAACCATAACAAGCTCTTCATCATTTTCCGAGTGAAACCACACACATTTAAACAAGACTACACTATAATGAACATGATAGATATCTCAATGATGTCTTGTATTGAACCATAGTAAGTGACATCTCCCATTATAGGATTTTGGTCTTTTGTACTCGCAAAGCTCCAAAGTATTTTTAATGTCTGATAACCTCCAAAAACGCTGGCGTATCCAACTCAAATCAACACCAAAGTATAAGGAACCTACAAAAATAGTTTAACAATATTCAAAATTAAACTAAAGGATTAAAAATTCATAATATTACAAGTACAAAACTGGTAATTATAAACTGGTAATTTCAAATAAATAGCTAAAAATTCAATCATAGGCTCCAGTTCACCATGAGTTAGCATATATAATTTTCACCAAATACATACAACCATATGCATATATTGAGCATGACGAATCACCGAAAGGATGCATCTACAATATATGTTCTCAAAGATGAAACAAGACTTCTCAAATAACCTCAAATAAACAGAACAGAGGCGGGAGCTTACACAAAAATGACTTCGATTTGCTATAATTGTCAACAATAACAACAGTCAGTAACCACAACTCTAGTTAAGAACTAGCAAAATGAACACATACCAATTGAAACTAAAAACCTTCAGCCTACAACCTAGTTCTAAATCGAATTGTTAACTGTATAAAAGATTAACCATAAAACCCATCCTCGCTCATAAACTGTAACATTTCATAGTCATTCTATCTAAAAATTCTAGCCACAAATTTTGAAAATCAATCAATTACAAATTTCATCTCCTAATCAACAAGCATCCGCTCAGTTGCATACGATTCAAATTAGGAAGAATAAAAATTTAACTAATCAAATTAGAGAAACTAGGGTTAACAAAAATTAGGGGAAATTAGAGCTCGCAAATTATTCAAGTTAAACTTCAACTATCAGCTGTTAAATTGAGAAATTCAGGTCTGAATTAGAAATAAATAGAGCAAATAACTAAAAAACAATTAGGTTGAAAACTCCTCTATGTGCATCTTTTGATGTCGAGTGCTTTATAAAGTAACTTTAATATTTGGGTTGTGTCTTTGGCAATTGAAAGGTCTAAGGATGCTGCGATTGTGTCTTCTGGTTGAAGTCCAATTTGGATAGTGTTGAATGTTTAATGAGAGGCGTGATTTTGGTCATTAATGAGACTTGTGTGATTTTAATTGCAGCCCAAGTTGATCATATACCTAATAATAGGCTTAGAATGAAAATTTAGTATTTTAATGATTATTTTATTTATTCTTTTATTATGAAAATAGCTTAGAATGAAAATTTAGGAGGGAAATTTTGGCGCAAAAATTTAATAATTACAGCCTCATGTAACGGTTTTAAAAAAGTGTTACATTAGTCAGGTCTAAAGTAACGGTTTTAAATAAGCCGTTGCATTAGAACATTTATTGCAATATTCATGTCAATAGTATTGCATTAACTCTATCAATTGCAACGGTCACGAGAAAGGCGATGCATTATATACTTTTTAACCGTTGCGTTATTTCAAAAATGTAGTAGTGATATTACAACAGCCCAAAGACAAAAAAAGACAAAAAAGGACGAATATGAAACCTTAAAACCCTAAAGGAAAAAATAAGACGAAATGCCACGTTTTGTGTTATTCATCAAATAAAGTGGCACGAATGTTAAATAAATAATGCACGGATTATCAAAAGTGTTATCAAATTACATATTACAACACCCAAAGACAAAAAAGACAAAAAAGGACGAATATGAGAACCTTAAAACCCTAAGGAAAAAATAAGACGAAATGCTTCGTTTTGTGTTATTCATCAAATAAAGTGGCACGAATGTTAAATAAATAATGTACGGATTATCAAAATTGTTATCAAATTACATATTACAACACCCCAAACACAAAAAAGACAAAAAAGGATGAATATGAGAACCTTAAAAACCCTAAAGGAAAAAATAAGACGAAATGCCTCGTTTTGTGTTATTCATCAAATAAAGTGGCACGAATGTTAAATATATAGTGTACGGATTATAAAAGTGTTATCAAATTACATATTACAAGACCCAAAGACAAAAAAAGACAAAAAAGGACGAATATGAGAACCTTAAAACCCTAAAGGAAAAAATAAGACGAAATGCCACGTTTTTGTGTATTATCAAATAAAGTGGCACGAATGTTAAATAAATAATGGACTTATCAAAAGTGTTATCAATTACATATTACAACACCCAAAGACAAAAAAAGACAA
>QFAX02000730.1:0-49199 GCA_003412495.2 Echium plantagineum
AGTATGCTAATTTTTTTTCACAATTGAATTGCTTAAGTTTATCTGGAGTTAGCCCTTTAATACTTCATACATGAATGAATAGGAACATTTTCATCTCAAGTTTTATAAAATCACTATAACTTAAGTATAATTCTCAATTTTAAACATTTTGCATATAACTATTTTGAGCTTTGGTTAGAAATGTACCTTAGATTGGGAAGTCTATTAAGACCGAAGTTTTATTAATTTATAAAAATAGGAGTAGAGGACCCACGTAACGAGGACAAGAAGTAACCTTTATTAATTAATTAACAAATACTATTGGTCCTACTATAAGGCGTTATTTTATGCCCGTTTTGTACTTACGGCTACGAAAGTAAAGTTGGACCATTATTTTAAGCGAATTTGCTGGATGCCCCCTATACTATTAAGTTAGTTTCGATGTGCCCCCTATACTATGAGTTATTTCAGAGATGCCCCATGAAACCATTTTTTGCTATTTTAAATAATGAAATAACTTATACCCTTATCACTATTAAAAATATAAGGGGCAATATTAATTATTTTACATAATTAAAATTAAATCCTCACCCCCATCTCCTCAACACACTCCACCCCCACTCCCAACCCCACCCCACCCCTTTGGAGCATATGTGGGAAACTTCAGCTCGCTGACTCATTAAATGGGAGCTTTATATCGTTTTAATTTTGGAGCTTTGATAAGAAAAGATTGTTAAATCTGCCTGTTATCTTGCTGAATTAGATTTTGTCAACTTTCTTTCTTTATTTGCCAAATTATTCTCGTTCCATTAAGCAAATGTTATCAAATTACCATATTCCTCATATGGCTCTTCATCTTATTTTACTCCATATTTCAATGTTCACAAAGATGCTCTGAAGCCAAGGGATGTAAATGCATCAAATCATTAAGAAAATGCACCTTTGTCAGTATCAAATTCATCACATGCTCAAAAGTCAAGCGATGAAATCCTCTTTAACAATCAGCTTCTCATAGTTCATTGATTGAGTTCCTTCAAAATCATCGATTAAATCAAATGAGTGACTTTGAGCAAAATATCAAGACCTCATTTGTTTCAAGAGAATGGGTTTAAGGAATGGAAAAATGGAAGAGAAATTGAGGTTTTTGCGCAAGGAGATTTCGTTAAGGGAGAAGGGTGGAGGAACAAGAGATGGAGAAGATTTCGTTGATAGAGATGGAGAGGAAACTCATTTGATTAAAGGCTTGAGAAGATTTCTGAAAATGAAAGGAAATTGATTAATGAGGAGGCTTTGAGAAGGAAACTGAAAAAGGGGTTGGGGTTGGGGTTAGGGTTGGGGTTGGGGTTGGGGTTGGGGGTGGGGGGGGGGTGGGGTGTGTTGAGGAGATGGGGGTGAGGGTTTAATTTTTATTATGTACATAATTAAATTAACTATTGCCCCTTATACTTTTAATAGTGATAAGGGTATAATAGTCATTTCATTGTTTAAATAGCAAAAAATGGTTCGGGGGCTCTCTGAAACAACTAATAGTATAGGGGGCACATAGAAACTAATTTAATAGTATAGGGGGCATCCAGCAAATTAGCCTTATTTTAACGTCGTGATCACATATTGGAAAGACACGATCTAATTTCTTTTTTCAATTTCTCCAAGCAATCATGGAAATAGTTATACCATTCTAAATAAACTACTCAATGTTTAAATGAAGGTAATTAGTACTTTTCAGTATATCAAATTAATAACTTATACTAGTATACTATATATAACTGTTAGGTTTTTTTTATGTATGTTCATTCGATAATTATTGGTTTATTGGTTCAATAATTTATTTCAACATTTGATTAAGATTTGATTATTTATCAGTTTTGAGCTGTTTGACCAAACCGGTCTATACATGCATCCCTACAGGCTACGACTACCATGCCATTACTGCTCGTAATGTAAGCATGACTGCTTCAGTGCTTCCTCTACCCATCTACCTGATGTCACTAAGATGGAAATTTAAAATCACAAAAAAACACATTATTTTTCCCCAAAATACAAAGCCGTTTGCAAGTAAACGGTACTCCCTAAATGATTGGTACATTTTGACTTTCATGGTTAACAAAAGATAATTTAAAACATAAATATCTCTTATCCTTCCTGCGAAAAAATTATAAAAAGTTGATATTTCAAAAATATATATTGAGGCGAATCTAACAAGGTCCCACACGACTATATTTTCTTATCGTTTAATGAGAATTCTTGATCAAATTTTAAAAATTTGATCATAAAAGTCAAAATATATCAATCATTAGGGACGGAGGTAGTATTTGATTTTATCCGCAATCTATTTTTCCTTTTTCTGTTAGTTCTAGTCTAACGAAGAGTCCAAGACCATTATTGGTTCTTACTTCATATATAGTTAGGCTAAATTTCGGGGTCTCCTTAATATGATAAATATTTCTATTGACGGATTGTAATTTCACATTTTTCAAATAAGGTTATACTTTTCTATTTTTCAATTGGCCCAGCTTAAACGCATCTTTCACAAAAACAATAGTTTACAATTCATTTCTCACAAAAGGCAAATTCGAAAACACACTTAAAAAATAGATTTTTTGAATCATATTTTATAACGAATAACATATGGGCTATTTTATGGTTTACATATTAACAAAAGAAAATGACATTTTTTCTCCACAACCTCCCCCCTAATCCCCGCTCCCTCCCACGACCCTACCCTTATCCCAACCTTCAAAGCAGCTACAATGGATTTTAATTCAACGGAACTTCCAAAACTCGAAAAGGAAACCTTAATCAACACTATTTTCAATGCTTCAAACTTAGCTCAAATGTCATCAAAGGCGGGAGGAGTGGTGAGGTGCATTGCAATTGGCAGTGGAAGTTAAGGCGACGCTCATCTACTGAGGAGAATGGTTGGGGTAGGAGGCTACAACTGATGGAGCTATGGGGGCTGCAACCGGTGAGACTAGGGTGGGTGTTGCAGTCAATGAGGCTTATAGGGTCTATACTCAGTCGGTCTAGGCTGGGGGTATTGTATTGGGGATAAGGTCAAGAGGTCGAGGAAGGAAGTTTTTTTAGTAGGGTTTATTTTTATATTTTTATATTAACCCCAATTTTTTGTATGTGTAGTTCTTAATTTATATTTTTTAAATGCAATTGCGGGGCAACTTGGAAGTATAACAATGTTCATTTCCTTATTTCAAAATGAAGAACTACAGTTTATGAATCGATGTATATGTTTATCATACTTCAGGGATTCCAAGAAAAAAACTTAACCATGATACAATTATGTAACATGAGTTCCAATACACGAAATCTTGTACCAATTAGCCATGAGGCTTTATGGATACCACAAAAGCAAAAGTGGTCCAAAAAAATAAACATTTCTTATTCATCTACGGGCTAAGGATTCCTAATTAATCCGGTATGATAGATGTCCCTTAACCTATCTTTCCCTATATATTAAGGGCCAAATTGGACAATGACATTCCGGCTACTTATTACATTAATCCCTTCCTAAACTAAACAAACAATAGCTTTCATATATACTCACACCTTCACCAGAAGTCCTTATTACATAGAGAGACGCGTATGACTATCTGGCAAAAACAAATAAACTAAAAATGTCAACCTTATAACCAAGTCTTATTACTTCAATATCTTACTGCCTCCCTCGTCTATTTTTGTCCATGCAAATTAGATACCTAAACTTTTCATCAATATATATAACCTTCAAATGGATGACCTCAAACATTCTCTTCTTCCCTTGCCATCCTCTTCCTCTCTCGTCGAGCAAGATCGAAAGAGGCGAAAATGTCTAGAACATTGATGCTTAAGCTCTTGGTTTTGACAGCTTCCGTTTTGGTTGTTTCGGCTGGGAATTTTGTCAAGGATGTGACTGTAACATGGGGGGATGGACGGGGAAAGATACTCAACCGTGGCACGATGCTTACATTGTCGTTGGATAAGTTCTCGGGTTCCGGATTTGAGTCCAAAGGTGATTACCTATATGGACGATTTGACATGCAACTCAAGCTCATTCCAGGCAATTCGGCTGGCACAGTCACCACATTTTTTGTAAGTCTCGAGCTATCTTGATATGCATGGAACTTCGACTATGACCCTCAAAATCACTTAGCAAAATAATCGATACGAGTAATAAAAAAACGTACTTTTTCAATATGGACATATTTCTATTACTCTATTAGCTCTAGGTACAATTTACCATAGGCTCCAGTACCAACATAATCAAGAAACCAACCTGATAACAACTACATGTATCGCCTTCTGCAGTTATCATCTCCATCAGGACCTAAGCATGATGAGATCGACTTCGAGTTCCTGGGAAATTCATCTGGGCAACCATACACAGTCCACACCAACGTTTTCGCTCAAGGACAGGGCAACAAAGAGCAACAGTTTCGTCTTTGGTTCGATCCTACACTACAATTTCACCTCTACTCCATCGTCTGGAACCCGGATCGTATAATGTAACCTTCTTCTACCACCTAATATAATTTATTGAATTATATATGCAGACTAATTATCAAATACCATCCATAACTTCCATTTCTAATAGTAATGTCTAATTAACTTAATGTTGTGATGGTTGATTTTGCAGCTGGTTGGTAGATAACATTCCACTGAGAGTATTCAAAAACAATGAAGCAATTGGAGTGCCATATCCCAAGAGTCAAGCTATGAAAGTCCTCTGTAGCTTATGGAACGCGGACGAGTGGGCAACGCAAGGAGGGAGGGTGAAAACGGACTGGGCAATCGGCACGTTCAGCGCCACATACAGGAATGTCAACTTCAACGGCAATGTATGCAAAGCTCCTACGACGAAAAGTGGTATTTTGGGAGCAAATAACTTGGTTGGATTACCAAGTTGTGCTCCAACAGAACCTCTAAACAATGCATGGCTAACTCAAGGAATAGATGAAATGGGGAAGAGAAGACTAAAATGGGTGCAGATGAAGTTCATGATATACAATTATTGCTCTGATTTCAACAGATTTCCTCAAGGGAAGCCTATTGAATGCAAATACCCTGCATATTAGTGCAACCATAAACACTCAAATAAGCATCAATCAATCATTATTTTATGCATATTTTAAAGTCAAATATGTGTATTTCAATTTTAATTATATTTGTATAATTCTAAAGAAACAAAATTGTTGTAAATAAGTTGTATTTCACTGTAAAGCAATGATACATATTTATAGAGGCTCCTATTTTCTAGTAAAGGAAATACAATAAATACAGAATCAAGGAACTAATTACTAACGCCTATAATAATATTTCTTAAATAATTCAAACGGCTATATTCAATACCCCTTAAGCTGGACGGTAGATGTTTATGAGTCCGAGCTTGCTTATAAGTAGATAAAATTGTTTCTCCGAGAGTCCTTTTGTAAGCACATTCGCCAATTGTTGTCCCGTAGGTATATGTTTGATAGAGATGATGTTCTTATCAATTTTTTCCTTTATAAACTTTTTGTCCACGTCGACATGTTTGGTCCGATCATGTTGGACTGGATTCTGTGCAATGCTAATCGCCGCCTTGTTGTCGCAGTAGAGATGCATCGGTTCATCAAATGGTAGTTTGATTTCATCAAATATTCGTTTAACCCACATTATCTCACATATTCCATGAGCCATAGCATGGTATTCATCTTCTGCACTGCTTCTAGCGACTACCACTACTAGAAAACGCACTTTTGAAGTCGGGGTTAGAAATCAGACGTGAGAAAAAATACTTCGGAATCACGTCGGATAGGGGTGAAAACAGAATTTCATTAATTAATTTAATATTGGTGTCGACATTACTTTGGAATAGCTTCGGAATAATAGCCTTATGTCGGATATGATAACCGAAGCAAAAACAATTACTTCGGATTTGATTCAGCTAGCAGGTGAACCACAAAAATGTTGACTGTACTTTAAAATGGTCTCGAATTTACTTCAGACTAGAGTCGGATTTCTTAATAGCAACCCCGACGCGTTTCAGAATTATTAGGGGAGTCAGAATGGATTCGGAATTTCTTGGGATTCCTAAATTTCCAGAATCCAAAAATTTTGTAAAGAGTTATAAATTTTATTATTAGTATCTTTGATCATAAAATTATCCAAAAATTATGTAAAATTACTTAGCCGAAAATATTGTAAGGATACATAAATATTTATAGAAATAATAATTAAATAATCTTAATTCTTGAATAAAACATAATCATTCATATTAATAAATCATACAATCCGATTTTCTATCATTACATGTAAAACATGATCGAAAATATATAGTTCACTCTAATTAATAACTACTATTACACAATAAATAAGAAATCTAAATAGGTGAACTATTAATTTTTATTATCGCATTCATTCCATATATCTTGACATTGAAGAACGGGCCATTGTGTATGGTACGAAGTAAGTCAATTTCGAACGTCACAACATCGCCCCACTCCACGTTGTTGGCACTTACGAAATCCGCCCAACCTTCGCATAATTTGAGTTGGTTGCCATTTCTCCCACGTAAATTTTTAATTTTCATATGGTACCATCGATCATCTCCTTTGCGCTTTAACATACAATTTCCGACCAATTCACATCTACACCGATTACAAAATCCCTTTGGAATTGGCTATTATGATCACATAAACCATTAGATTAAAAATGAAATGATTAATTTGTATATATATTATAAACTAACATTAAAATTAAATTACCAATTTTTGGTCCATGCCGGGCAAAATGATGTTGAAGAATTCATGACAACCAATCGTTTCGTTGTTGAAAATCGTCATTGTGCCACGCTTGAATTGGAGATTATAACTATGATTTTGTTGTGATGAGGATGAGGAACTCTTCTGCTTCAACCCACCATTTATAGGTGTTAGAAACTTGGTTCACTTCGGAATTACTTTGGAAACGTTCTAGTTTTTTCTTACCGTTACTTTAGGTGTCGGATTGGTGTCGGATTTGCTTCAAAATCCGAATCCATTCTGGAAGTATAATGGAAACGTATTTTTTGTTTGGCAGCTTTAATTGGCAGGGAATTCTAAACAATGTTCATCACAATATAAAAATTATAAATAATAATAAATAAATATTAAATAGTAAGACATATTATTCATAATAATTAGAAAATTACATATAATTCGATTTCAAGATCACTACACATGAAAATGTGATCGAGAAAAGTCCAATCTAATAGAAAACAAACACGAAATCTAATCAACTTGGACTATGACTTGTTGAATGCATCCACTCGGTCCAAATATCTTAACATTGAAGGCTGGACGATTGTGTAGGCTACGAACGAGGTCAATGTCGAATATCTAAAGAGTGTTTGGTCGCACGTTGGGCACGTACGAAATCCGCCCAACCTTCGCATATTTTAAGTTCATTGTCATCTTTCCCAATTTCTTGTATTTGCATGCGATACCATTGAGTGTCTCCTTTGACCTTCAATAGACAGTGTCCAATCAATTGACAGCTACAATTCTCTTTAAATGCCTTTGGAATTCTCTATAATAAAAACAAAGCATTACATTAATATTATTTAATTTACTAAAGTAATAAATATAAATGAATGAACTATTTTAAAATAAAAATTACCACATATTCCTCCATTCCTTCCATGAAAAACTTGAAGAATTCTCTACACCCAATTGTATCAACAGTGAAGATCGTCATTATAATTAATTAACTTAATGATTTTTATGGATAGAAATTTATTGTGAGAAATTCTATCAAGTCCATCCCTTTATATATATAGATTCCCAACGGATACATAACGTTCATATGGAAATTAAAATAAATTTAGTTTCGGAATTGTTTCGGAATTGCGTCGGATACATAAAATAACGTTCATATGGAGCATTTAATGGAGCATTTAATTTGTTACCGTTGCATGTTGCGTCGGATTTGAGTCGGGAACGGAAGCATCCGAATCATTTCCGACGCCTTTTTTTGCCTATAAATTGAGGTGCTTTGTTTTGTCTATTGTCAATTCATTTTCAAGTTATAAATCTATATGATTTTCAGGGTTTGTGAATGGTCGTACTTGTCGGACGATACAAGCAGAACGGCTTTCTGGAGAGTCAATTGAACAATTGGTGTCCACGTTGGATGATGATGTGTTTGGAAAAAATAAATTAGTTGAACATAGATCGCCTGGGTATAATGTTCAGCACAACTGGTGCAAGAAGAGTATATTTTGGGAGTTGAGTTATTGGTCGACACAAAAAATCAGACACAACATCGACTTCATGCATACTGAGAAAAATAATGGGGAAAATCTATTACATACTGTAATGGATGTGATTGGAAAAAAAATGACAATGAACGGGCAAGGATTGATTTGGCGACTCACTGTTCCAGACCAGAGTTGCATGGTTGATATTGTTGGTGGCAGGAAAGCGAAACCAAAAGCGGCGTACACTTGTAACGCTGTCCAGCAAAAGGATGTTAGGCTTTGGTTGGAGCGTCTTCAATTACCCGATGGATATGCTTCCAACATTGCGAGATGTTGCAAGAATTTGAAGTCAGCGGACTCAGAGCCACGAACATCCATATTATGGTGCAGCGCTTACTTCCGGTAGCTCTCCGTCATGTACTGCCAGTTTCCCATATGGGAAACCATTACAGAGTGGTGTTATTTCTTCAGGGATATTTCAGCAACGATACTAAATGTGGAACATGTGGAACAACTAGGCCGCGACATTGTTGAGATCATTTTGCAAGCTGAGAGAAGATATTCCCACCTGCGTTCTTCGACGTCATGGAGCATCTATCGATACATATGCCTTGTGAAGCTTTGAATGGAGGTCCCGGTTGCAGTATAGATGGATGTAACGCTTTCGAATCGTGAGTCTTATTTTCAGTTTATTATAATTGTAAACTTTTTTGGAGTCGTTTATTTATTTAACTAAATATATAAATGATTCTAGGTTCCTAGGGGGATTAAAGAAAATGGTAAGGGAAAAGGCACGTGTGAAAGGGTCAATATGCGAGGCATATCTTGTCAAAGAGGTTTCTACTTCTGTTCCATGTACTTCGAAGAGGGAATAGAAAACCGACCTAACACGGCCTAGGAGGCACGATGTGCCAAACCCACCGGAAAGACCCAACTCGTTTGCCGTTGTTTTCTTACCCGGGACGGGGCACATTTGTTGTAAAACACAGATATTACATGGAAGAAAAAGAATATAACACTGCTCATGTGTATATTCTCTTGCAACACACCTGAAGTACAAGAACATCTTCGGTAAGTGTGGCTTACTCTCTTTAAACATAAATTCAATCCATATTATATAATTTAGTAACTAACTGAACAAATTACGATGTTGTCATAGGTCGTTCCACGAGTTTCTTGAGGAGTTAAATCTCAATACAACAGAAGAAGAAAGGAATTGTGAGGTGACCCTACATTTCGCTACATGGTTTAGTATGCACGCTCAAAGTAATATGGGCACACTCGGATTTCTAAAGACACTCGCAAGAGGCCCGTCTCCTGAAATAAAAAGGTACAAGGGGTACTACGTCAATGGGTACTACTTTGACATTAGACAGGGAGATGGTAATAAGACCACTTACAATAGCGGGTTTGTGTCAAAGGTTCCTGTTATGAGGATGATGACCATGTTGACTACTATGGCGTCATAGAGGAGATATGGGAGCTCTCGTATGGCTTGATGTATGACAAAGTCGTACTGTTCAAGTGTTTTGGTTTGACACTAGTAAGTGGATGCAGGTGCATCGAAAAATGGAATGTTCAAATCAAATACAAAAGTAGAGCTTCTAAGGAAGACCGTTCATCTTAGCATCGCAGGCGCAACAAGTATACTATCTCCGTTACGTCTCGGCCAACCGAGAACATAAGCAATGGTGGGTCGCAATGAAATCGAATGCTAGAAGCCGAGTGATTGGAGTCAATAGCAGAACGTTGATCCTAAATCTTTGAATCCCGAAGACATTTTCCAAGAGGAGCAACAACCACCTCCGTTGGTGTTAATCCAACAATTGATTGTTCGCCATTGTTGAAGAAGGACTTTACGACATAGTAGATGGGGAAGAACCTGTTGACGACCCATATATAGATGGTTCGGATTACGAGTCGCACTAACTCGATTGAATATGACGAATCCAATGAAGATGACGACTCCGATGAAGATGACGACGATTAGTTTATTAATTAATTGAACTATGAATTAATAAATGTTTTATGTATACATTATGTTTCTATTTTCTACGTTCTAATTATTGTTATGTATTAATTTGAGTTAATTGAATAAGTGTGATGATATATTGATCTTATTATTTTGAATGTGTTGTTGTTCCAGGGAGCTTTGTTGGCAAACTCTAATTTAAGTTTAAAGGACGCAGTGTTGGATTCGGATGGCTTCGGCTGATAATTAAAAGAATATATAATACGTCGGTGCACGTCAGCTTTTGAGTCGGATTGGCGTCGGAATTTTATGTCAACAGATTCCACTTCGGATTTGCTTCGGACATACCAGAATATCTACTCAACCCCCGCCATTTTCAATTCATTTTCTCTGTTTCATTCAATCTATTCCATAGTTTTCTCTCCAAAATCATAAATTTCTTTTATTACAATCTTTATTCTAACACTAATCTTTAACTGGTTTTCACTTTGTAAGCTAAATCATCAAGATATCATTAAGAGGTAACCATTGTTATCTTCCTTCTAAAATCATATTCATATACATATTTTATTTTATTTTTGTTGAATACTAATCTTTAATCCAATTTATTTTATAGGTTGATTCATAAGAAGGTCATCAAGAGGTAACCATCTAACTTTTAATTGTTCTTATTTTATTATTTCAATTCTTTATCTATTTGTCTAACTTTATCTAATTTTTCTTATGATTGTTCTTTTGTAGAAAAAATTGTGTTCCTCAATAAATATTTGAGGTATGTTTTCTTTTTTAGATAATGTTTATGCTTTTACTATATATGATTTCAAGTTTGATATATAATATTTTGAATTGATTGATTTTTGTTTCTATTTTGGGACTTTTTTTTTCACTCATTTGTATTTCTATTTTAAATGTTTCATTATATTGTATATGTATGTGTTTTGGATAGATATTATGTAAAAAAATGCATTTGATATATGCATTAATATAAATTTGTAGCCTGGTTCTGCATATATTGCAGAAACCAGGCTACATTTTTTTTTTCTGCTACAAAGAAATAGTGTCGGAATTACTTCGGACATCATATATGGCTGCGTCGGAATTACTTCAGAACTCAAAGAGAAATTCTCAAACTGGGGTTGGGTACCAAAATTTATTTCGTCTAATTTTCCTATCATGCTACGGATTGGCCGGGTAGATGGTTTTAGAAATGCTTCGGAAGATTAATTACTAATTATAGTGTGTCTACGGAAAGGCGTCGGATAAAATAAACTATTAAAGAGTCAGAGAGGCGTCGGGTCTCTTTACTGATTGAGATTTACGTCGGACACCTAGATTCGGAATGGTTGCGGATGGTTACTTCGGAATTTCTTCAGCTCTTTTCATGAAGAAATCAATAACTCTAATTCAAGTGTCAGAAAGGCGTCGGGGTACTTTAGTGATTCAGAATTACGTCGGACACTGGAATTGCGACAACTTTTTTTCCTCGGAGGCCATCCGACTCCAGTCCGACTTAATTTAGCTATTTTCTTCGGTTGTACGTCGGATTGGGGCGACGCAAAAGGTGTGTTTTTTAGTAGTGTACTTTTTGTTTCTTGCTTCTCCAGGCCACTAAATTTCCCCATACTATCGTGCAATATCCAGATGTTGATCTCCGATCGTCCACCGAGCCTGCCCAATCTGCGTCGGTGAAGCTTTTTATTGTTCTGTCCTCAGTTTTTCCAAAGAATAGTCCCTTTCCTTGTGCCTGTTTCAAATATTTCAAGATCCTATATGCAACATTAAGGTGGCCTTGGCATGGGTTGTGCATGTATATATTAAGTTACAAGGCTAACCGCAAATGCAATATCTGGTCTGGTATGGGATAAGTAAATTAATTTCCCTACCAACTTTTGGTACGCTGATATATGCACTGGTCCCCTTCAAACATGCGATCCTTATTCCCAAGTTCTACTGGGGTATTACTAGCTTTACACCCCAACATTCATGTTTCTTCGAAGATCCAACGTATACTTCCTTTGTGAAACTGATATTCCTTGTTTGCTCCGTGTAATCTCCATTCCGAGAAAATACTTGAGCATTCCTAGATCTTTAACCTCGAATTTTTTTTACAATAGTTGTTTTATGAGTCTATGTGGTTCCGATCTAAAACCAATTGGCAATAGAGAAAGTAATCCAAGATTTTATATGTTGACCTCGGATTATTATAATATTTTCAAGCTATTTTACCGAATATGACTAGTTTTTAAAATAAATTTGGATATCTGCATGTATCTATTATGATCATAAATTTATTAATTTAGACGGTTAGACCATTGCACAAATAAACTGTTCAATTATTTTCAAATTGAATGTTATTACTTATTAGTTTTCTTTAGTACATTAAATTAATAATTTGTACAATATACTGTGTGTATATATATATATATATCTAAGTCCAACTGTTAGGTTTTTTTGGTAATTCATTGAATTATTTATCAGTATGTTGATTCAATAATTTATTTCAACTAATTTGATTAAGATTTGATGATTATGATTTATGAATCAGTTTTGAGCTGTTTGACCAAACCGGTCTATAACATGCATCCCTACAACTAACCCATGCCATTACTGCTCCTAATGTAAGCATGACTGCTTCCAGGCCACTACGGCTCTACCCATCTACCTGACAGGGAGGGACTAGGAGTACATTTTTTATGGTTTCAAAGTAAAAAAAGATTTATCAAAAAGATAATATTAAATTAGTTTAATAAATTATTTACCATAAAATCTACAAAGAAAATCTTCAATCGAATTTTTGAAAATATATGTTCTATAATTGCATAAGGGTTAATGGCACTAAAGAGAGAAAATTTGAAAAATACCATGATCAACGCCCTCTATTAGCAAAAATTTTTATAATTGGAGAATACCATAATTTTGGGAAAAATGATTGTTTTACCTTTAATGAAAATTTGATAGCATTAGATATATATAAGTTCTTTGGGTTGAAATGACTATTATAATCTATTATAATACGTTGTAATCGGTTTAAATTGCAACAAACTCAAATTTGTCATGATTTATATTTGCAACAAATTGATGTTATAGAGTTTAACCCCAACAACAATTGATATGATATATATTACACATTAATTAGCCTAAAAAGAATTGGATATAACCTTAAAAATTGGATTAATATATTAGAATAATTAGTACAAAACACAAGAAGTATTGTTTTCTTGTGGGTATGGAACAAATAATTTTTATTAATACATTTGAAGACTAAAAAACCTTCAAATAAAAAAATACAATACTATAAGTATATAATTAATTAAAAATGTGATTTTAACTCAATTAAATTGAAAAACATGATTTAAACTTTACTAAATTGAAAAGGATTCAAACTTTTGTTGAAAAACCTTGAAATAACAAAAAAGGCAATACACATATAATGTATAACTAATTGAAAAACATGTATTTAAATCAACTATATTAAAAAATGGGATTTTAACTAAACTAAATTGAAAAATACTCAAACGTCTGTAAAAAAAACAACTTTAAAGGACCAAAAAACAAAGAGTTTATGGCACCATCGATCACTCATTTTCATAACATTCACCATTCGATCACTCATGTTTCATTTTGACCTTTTTGATGACTCATGTTTCAATATCATATCTCAGTTGGTTTGTAGATTGACTTTTCCGTTAGACTCAATCTTTAGCCAAACTGATACTTAATTTGGAGGGTTAAAATAGTCAATTAACATAAAATCATTTTCAGTTGGTTTATAGGATTTTTTATAAAATCCTTAATTTTTTATATGACCTTTTATGTGATAAAAAATGTCAAAACTAAAAATGAGTGATCGAATGGTGAATGTTATGAAACAGATTTGATTCATGTTCGAGTGAGTCTACTGGTCATGCTGGTCCGGACCTAAACCAGCTCATTCATTATGTATATGATTCAACATGCCAACAATTAAACAACTTATTAGAAATACAAGACAGCCAATCAGAAATGTCACCAAATCCCCTGCCCTTCGGGGATGCCCTCAGCGCCGAGGAACATGTACTAGGGTGTATGTGCGACTCTTTTATTGGTAAGAATTAACCCTTGAAGTATTGAATGCACCCTTTTACCACTCTATTCAAATACAATAGTCCATTTATACAGAATGGTAAAGGGGTCCTCTATGATCATCAACCATAGAAATTAAATTTTACGATCAAGTCAGATGTGTTCGAGTATGTGAGTGGTAATTGTGAGAATTATGCATTACCTCATCATGTGGAAAAGATCAGGTATTTATAAAGAACTCCTCCACAATATTCCCACGATATGGGACGTGTGCGGTGTGTCCCCGTGTGATTGGTTGTGCATTTATCCTAGCTTGATGTGGACCAAACTTCAACCAAATATGCTAGATATATCAAAGAAAGGGACGATTAATCGTTACCATATAAATCTATATTAAAATATTATTACATAATTTCACACGTTGAGTCGAGCCGAGCTTTTGCGAACTGTTTGCAAATCGAGCCAAATATTGATTTTCAAGGTTTGGCTCTATGTTTGCTATCCAAGTCGAGCCACGAACAGAACTTTTTCGAGCCAATTAAATACCCGAGCCGTGTTGAACTTCCAGGTTCATTTAGAGCCCTACTCATGAGGCCTTATGAACACCACAAAAGCCAAAGTGGTCCAAAATTAATTATGAATTATTATATATGGGTTCATTTTATTCATCTAGGAGCTAACGATTCCTAATTAATCAGGTGTGATGGATGTCTTATGCCCTATCTTTCTCTATATATTAAAGGCCAAATTGGACAATGACATTCGGGCTACTTACATTAATCCCAATTCCTAAACTAAACAAACAATAACACCTTTCACCACAAATCCTTACATATAGAGACGCGTATAACTATCTGGCATAAAACAAATAAACTAAAAAATGTCAACCTTATAACCAAGTCTTATTACTTCAATATCTTACTTGCCTCCCTCTCGTCTATTTTTGTCCATGCAAATTAGATACTACCTAAACTTTTCATCAATATATATAACCTTCAAATGGATGACCTCAAACACCATTCTCTTCTTCCCTTGCCATCCTCTTCCTCTCTCGTCGAGCAAGATCGAAAGAGGCGAAAATGTCTAGAACATTGATGCTTAAGCTCTTGGTGTTGACAGCTTCCATTTTGGTTGTTTCGGCTGGGAACTTTATCAAGGATGTGACTGTAACATGGGGCGATGGACGGGGAAAGATACTCAACCGTGGCACGATGCTTACATTGTCGTTGGATAAGTTCTCGGGTTCCGGATTTGAGTCCAAAGGTGATTACCTATATGGACGATTTGACATGCAACTCAAGCTCATTCCAGGCAATTCGGCTGGCACAGTCACCACATTTTTTGTAAGTCTCGAGCTATCTTGATATGCATGGAACTTCGACTATGACCCTCAAAATCACTTAGCAAAATAATCGATACGAGTAATAAAAAACGTACTTTTTCAATATGGACATTGTAATTTTACTCTTCACACCGAGTGTTATTCCAGTTGTTATGACAATAGGTTTAACAACTATAAAACAAGTATTTAAATCACGCACCAGAAATGGTAACCCAGTTCCGTGTCAACACACGTACATCTGGGGGGCAGCCTGCCCAAGGGAAAAACTCCACTATATAAAAGGTTGCTTACAAGGAGGGATTTACTAGTATGCCCACATACTCTCTCTCGCCCTAACTAGGCCTTTTAATATAGGCTTCCCTATACGTCTATAAGATGGTTTTTCAAACTTACAACACCTCACTGTTGCTATAGAATAGCAACTGTACAATCAGTATAGAAGCTAGATAATGCTTCTATACAAAGACGCCTAGAACACTAATACAAACCTTCGCTTAAAAGCTCTTGGGTATGTATATGAATACAATCGAATAAAAGTGTGTATGACAAGTGTGAAACACTGTCTCTATATATACTAGGCTGTGGCTCCTCAAATATTAAATTCAGACAATCGTCAATGAATGCTTGATTGTCAAAGATGCGCCTATTAAATGCTTAATTGTTTGACTTTGTCCGCAAAAGATCCGCCTATTAAATGCTTGATTGCTTGACTTTGTCCGCACCTTGATTGACCAAGATCCTCACATTTAATGCTTAATTGCTTGCCTTTGTCCGCACCTTGTCCGCATTTAATTACGAATTAACTTGGCCTTCGGTGATAGTCCGTATCATTAACTTCTCTGATTTAGCATTAATCACTTTACGGATCTTCTTAGAGGAGCTGGTACTTGATTAATCTTTTGACCAATGCATATTTGAATATAGCCTCATTAAATGCATTGTTGTTAACACTTGGCTCAGTGAAAAACTTCATCCAACACGTACATGCTATGTACCATTATTGTTGTTAACACATGGTCTAGCTATGTACCAACAAGCTCCCCCTTTGGGTAAGTTTTTCATGACAAGTACCTCCTGTTGTTTTGTAGGGTAGGATGATCCAAGCTTAGTGATTAATCAACAGTCTTCTTACTATATATCAACTCCACTGATTAGATAGTGAGCACAGTAGATATTCATGTTCAAGATACATGAAACAATAGAAACACACACACATAAAGTGTTCAACACAAACAACATAACAATAAAAGATAGAGTTTTTAGTGTTCCCAAATTTACTCCCCCTAGTTGGCATAAAAACATAGCCAAAGCCACAATAGAGGGTCTTCATCAAATTCTTCACTCCTCATCTGACTGGTTAAGAACTGGTTCAGTGTCAGCAACATTGGCAGCAACATGTGGTCTACCAGTCCTCTCCAACTCCTTGATCTTCCTGTCCACATTTGCAAGCTGCTGCTTCTTGGCCTGGATTTCTTCTGTGAGCCTTTGCTTATCAGCCAAGTAGACAGCCATGAGAATCTGTGCTGTGGGATCATTGGAGGTGAAAGGTGGTGGTTGATCAACCTTCTCCACTGGAATGTCAGCCTTGTGAGTATGCAGCAGCTTGTCACTGATGATGACTGCCTTGGATTCTGTTCCAGGTCCATCCTCTTCACTCAGCAAATCAGGCCTCTGCTCCAACAGTATGCCACAAATCAAGTTGGTGAACCCAATTGGCTTGTTCTTTGCAAAAGACAGGGCATGGTCCACAATTTGATCAAATATGACCTGGCCAAAGTTGAGTTGTCCAGTACCCAACACAAACAGTTGCTTTCCCATGAATTCACTGATATTTGTGCTGTTTGTTGATGGTACCAAGCTGCATATGGCTGCCTTGTGGAGGATGGAGTACTTAAGGCTCAAGGCAGATGCTGGCAGATGTAAGCCCTTTGAAGGCCATTGAGTTACTCCCCCTGCTGTGATTTCAGTCACAATGTCATTCAATCTTAATAGCTGGCCAGTTTCTCCCTTGTCTTCTCTTTTCAGAAATTCATTGATAATAATGGGACTGAAGACAAACTCATAATCTCTGAGATTGACCCTGTAGAACATTTCATGAGTAGGATCCCTGATCTCAACAGTCATAGCACTGATAAATTCCTTCACCAGTTTGGCCCAGTGCTTCCTTCTCACCAGCATACATGTTATACCACTTGCTTCTAACACTTTCATGTAAGTGCAGTTGTTCAAAGTGGTGTCAGATAGGTGCTTTTCTGGCCAGATGATCCTTGCACACACAAATTTCCATTTTGTTCTCTGGTCAGCACTTCCAAAGTCCACACCATCACAGGGGGCATCATCAACCTGGGCCACTCTTCTCTTATTTATTCTCCCCCTACTCACATCAAATTGAGACTTCCCCTTCTCATTTTCCTCATCACTGGAATCAACAAGTTTTCTTTTCTTTGATGAGGCAGGGGCATCAGTTTTCCCTTTTTCAGGCCTTTTTCCCTTATCAGTGGCCTTAGGGGCTGAAACAGCAGCCTTACCAGATGTTGAGGCAGATGGTTTGGCATGAGGGGTTTCCTTCTTCTTGCTTGAGATAGGTTCCTTCCCCTTAGCAGTTTGCTTCTTTTTCTTAGCCTTATCAGCCCTCTTTTCTAACTCATCAAGAGTATCATTCAACTCATCTAAATCAGAGGGTTCTGCTCCCTTCATACTAGACCTGGTTCTTCTTCTAACCACACCAGGTTTAGAGGACACAGCCTCCACATCATCACCTTTCTCTACATTCACATTCTGTTCAACCTCCACATTTGTTTCAACAGTTGGAGGCACATCATCTACCCTGGATTTTCCTTTTGAGGACATTCCAGGTTCTCTATCAACCCTCTTAACTCTAACAGGTTTCCCCTTTTTCATCAAAATTCTTTTCTTCCTAGTGAAGACCTGTTGGGTTTTAAGAGTCTCCAACACACTAGCCATAGTGGCATCCTCAGAGTTCACACCCAAATTATCCCCAACATTTTTATCAGATTTTACTAAATTCTCAGAATCAATAGGGACAGATCTAGTTGGTTGCTTATCAGAACTACTTGTAACAGGTATAGATGAACATGCATCAACATTAGGGTTCATGGGCATACCGTCATCTTTCCAAGTTAGTCGCAAGATTGGTTCTTTAACAGGCACCTTTTTCTTCGCTTTTTCAGCCTTTTCTGTTTCTGCCCGTTTCTTTTTCTCAGCCTCTTCCATAGCAGCTCTTACAGCCTCTGCTTCTTCCCTTCTGGTTGCCCTGAGAGCCTCGGCTTCTTCTTCCCTGGCAGCCCTAAGTTCATCCTCGGGTGTGACCATTTGCAGCGGAACAGCTTCGAAGAAGGTTTTTGCACAAAAAGGAGTGGAAGGTCGTCTTTTTGGTGCCATTGCAATTGCTAGGGCTGTTGGTTTCCTCTGATCAGAGAGAATTTGATTTTTGGAAGAGATGAAATTAGGAAGGAAGTTGTTTTTGGTAATAATGGTGAATGGTGTTTGAGAATCCAACCGCCTTCCTTTTTGAATCATAAAGCTGTCCAATAACTGACACGCAATTAATTCCTTCAAAATAAAACCGCCAATTTTGTAATTTTTGTACCCTCGTGGTCTCCGTACCAGTTGTTATAACAAATGACCACTAACAGTTATAACAACTTTTGATCTTGAAATCATTCCTCCATGACACACAACCCAAGGGCTGTTCTTAGATACTCAAATTGATTTGTATCTAGCCCTTTGGTAAATATGTCAGCTAATTGTTTGTCAGTAGCAATATGCTCTAAGTGCACAATCTTTTCTTCAACCAATTCTCTAATAAAATGATGCCTTATATCAATGTGCTTTGTCCTGCTATGTTGCACTGGATTTTTGGAGATGCTTATAGCACTCATGTTGTCACAATAGAGAGTCATGGTGTCCTGGTCAATTCCATACTCTTTTAACATTTGTTTCATCCATAGCAATTGTGTACAACTACTTCCAGCAGATATATACTCAGCTTCAGCTGTGGACAAGGACACTGAGTTCTGTTTCTTGCTGAACCAAGAGATTAGGTTATTTCCCATAAAGAAACAGCCTCCTGAGGTGCTTTTCCTATCCTCAAGATTTCCTGCCCAGTCAGCATCACAATAACCAATCAGGCTATTTCCAGTGTCATTTGTATAGAACAGTCCATACATGTAGGTCCCTTTGACATACTTGATGATCCTTTTAACCAAGGACAAGTGACTTTCTTTAGGATCTGATTGATATCTAGCACAGACTCCTACAGATTGAGTGATGTCAGGCCTACTGGCAGTGAGGTACAACAAGCTACCAATCATACTCCTATACAAACTTGAGTCAACACTTTTCCCTTTTTCATCCTTGGTGACTTTTATGTGAGTAGCCATAGGAGACCTTTTCTCTTTAGCAGAGTCCATTCCAAACTTTGAAATGATATTCTTGGCATAGTTTGCTTGGTTCAGGTATATACCTTCTTTCTTTTGATAGATTTGAAACCCAAGAAAGTGTTTCAGTTCTCCTACCATGCTCATTTCAAATTCTGACTCCATTTGTTGAATGAACTGTTGTACCAACTGGTTTGACATTCCTCCAAAGATGATGTCATCAACATATATTTGTGCCACAAGTAGCTTTCCTTTCTCTTTATGTATGAACAGTGTATTGTCTGCTCCTCCTCTAGTATACCCTTGTTTCAAAAGATACTCAGTGAGTCTCTCATACCAGGCACGTGGGGCTTGCTTTAACCCATACAAGGCTTTCTTCAACTTGTACACATAGTCAGGATTGTTAGGACACACAAATCCTTTGGGTTGCTCAACATACACTTCTTCTTCAACAACTCCATTTAGAAATGCTGTTTTTACATCCATTTGATACAATTTAATCTTTAAATGACAAGCAACAGCAAGCATGAGTCTAATAGCTTCAAGTCTGGCTACAGGGGCAAATGTTTCTTCAAAGTCAAGCCCTTCAACCTGAGTATACCCTTGGGCAACAAGTCTTGCCTTGTTTCTAACAATGTTGCCTTGTTCATCTTTCTTGTTTTTGTAAATCCATTTTGTTCCTATAACATTCAACCCAGGAGTTCTAGGGACCAATTGCCATACCTCTTGTCTTTCAAACTGGGCTAACTCTTCTTGCATAGCTAGTATCCAGTGTTCATCTAGAAGAGCTGCTTTTATGTTTTGTGGTTCATTTTTGGACATAAAGCATGTTTCTCCTAACATTCCAGCCATCTTCTTATAATCCACTCTATCCTTCTTTCTTGTGATTCTTCCTTCATTAATGACCCCAATAATAGCTTCTTTTGGGTGATACCTTTGGATACGAGCAGGTGGTTCAACACTGGCAGATTCAGTATCTTCAGTATCATCTGAGACTGAGGAAGTATCTTCTTCAGTATCTTCTGAGAAAGATCCTCTTTCTTTACTAGATGTATCCCTAGTTTCAATAGGTATGGCATCCACCACTTCATCTTGTATTGCTTCATCCATTATTTTCACATTTATGGATTCCATAATAGTGTTGGTTCGGATATTAAATACTCGAAAAGCTTTACTATTTGAGGAGTATCCAAGGAAGATGCCTTTCTCTCCTTTCGCATCAAACTTCTGCCTATGTTCTCGGTCAGTCAGAATGTAACATTCACTGCCAAAAATATGAAAATATTGTACATTCGGCTTTCTCCCCCTCCATATTTCATATTGTGTTTGCAGTGTGCCTGGCCGAAGGGTGATGCGATTGTGAATATGACAGGCAGTGTTGATAGCTTCAGCCCAAAATTTCAAGGGAACATTCTTCGCATGTAGTAATACTCTTGCCATTTCTTGAAGAGTTCGATTTTTCCTTTCCACAATACCATTTTGTTGTGGAGTGATTGGAGCAGAAAATTCATGGTGAATTCCTTGAGAGGTACAATAGTCATCGAATTTGCTATTCTTGAATTCTTTACCATGATCGCTCCTGATGCGAATGATCTTGACTTCTTGTTCATTTTGAACCTGGGTTGCCAGCTTGTAGAATGCATCAAAACACTCAGATTTTTCACGTAGAAACACCACCCATGTGTATCTGGAATAGTCATCGACTATCACATAGGCATATCTTTTTCTTCCAATACTTTCCACCTGCATGGGCCCCATTAGATCCATATGCATCAGTTCAAGTAGTCGATCAGACACCACTTGTTGTAACTGTTGGTGAGACACTTTCACTTGCTTGCCAACTTGACATTCAGAACATTGAATTGTTTGAATGTTTAGCTTAGGGAGTCCTCTGACCAATTCTTTTTGAACTAGTTTCTGGAGATTTCTATAGTGAGTGTGCCCCAATTTTTTGTGCCATAACTCTGCTTCATGAGTAGTATGACAACTTAAGGCCTTCTGTGTTGGCCATTGATAACAATTGTCACTGGATCTTTCAGCTTTCATAAGCAGATGGTTATCTATGTCTCTTACTTCACAAGCACTCTTGCTAAATTGTACATCCATACCATCATCGCACAGCTGGCTGATACTGATGAGGTTGGCTGTTAGACCTTTTACTAGCAACACATTGCTTAACTGTGGTAGGCCAGGAACATCTAGTACACCTTTTCCTACAATTGTTCCTTTGGCCCCTCCACCAAATGTGACATGTGATTGCTTCACAGGCTTTATTTTTGATAGATAACTACTGTTACCAGTCATATGTCGAGAGCAACCGCTATCAAAATACCAACCTTCCCAAGTTGTAGCTTTCAGAGAGGTAAGGACAACATTTCCAATAGTCTGTTTCTTGGGAACCCACATAGTTTTTATTTTAGGTTTCCAAGTCTTTTTGGTATCCTGTGTATACCTGTTTCTTCCCTTACCATACAATTTGTAGCAATAAGGAGCTATATGTCCCTTTTTCCCACAGTGATAACATCTCCACTTGGGTTTAGAGTTTCTCTGGTTGTGATGATATCCTTGATTTTCCCAATAACCTATCCCACTGGTACTCTTATGGGATCTTCCTTTTTCCAGTATTTCATCGAGAAGATTTGTGCTTGAGTTCATCATCTTAATGCCTCTTTCCATAGTCTGGACCTGCCCATCGAGGACTCCAATCTTATCCTTAAGATACTTGTTTTCTTGAAGCAATTCCTTATTCCTTTCATCACTTTTGCCTTTCTCTGTTGTGATAGCAAGATAGGCCTCAGTTAGTTTAGTCCAGCTATGAAACAGTTTCTCATAGTCAGCCACCAGTTCTTCATGAGTGATTTCAGCCTCTTCATCACTGTCGTTCCCGTTGTTATCAACAACTGGTTTCTCCTGATCAGGTACATTTGCTATTGTGATGAAAGCAATTACCTCATCATCATCTTCTTCATCATCTGAGTCATCAGAGAAGGTGGTGCAATAGTTCTTGTGTTGCCTTCTCAAAAATGTAGGACATTCTGATTGAATGTGTCCAAAACCTTCACATGCTCGACATTGGATGCTTTTTCCCTTGTTTCCATTTTTGTATGTCGAGCTACTTCCCTTTGAGAATTTGTTCTCACCTCCTTTGGAGAACTTATCTTCTCTTTTTTCTCGGGACCCTTGATATTCTTGAGAATCATTTCCTTTCTTGTTGATACGTTTAAACGTTTTATTAAAATTTTTGACCAGCATTCCAATCTGCTCAGTAAGACCAGGGCTTTTCTCCATTGAGGATTCTGGTTTTGAGGTAACATCCTTACAATCAATCTTGAGAGCTAGACTCTTGTTCCCTTCATTTTCAATGTTGAGCTCCTTCTCATAGGTATCCAAATTTCCAAGGAGAACATCTAGCCGATACGTGGTCAAGTCTTGAGCTTCCCCTATTGCCAGAACTTTTCCAGCAAATCTAGCTGGCAGAGATCTAAGTACTTTTCTGACCATCTTTTCCATACTTATTGGCTCTCCAAGTGAGGCGCACTCAGTGGCAATTTTGGTCACCCGAAATCCATATTCCTTGATGGTTTCATCGTCTTTCATTTTCATGGATTCCCATGTTGATGCCAATTGTTGTAGACGAGCAATCTTTACTTGGGTTGTTCCTTCATAGGTATTCTGTAGAATGTCCCATGCGTTTTTGGCCACTGTTTCCATGGTAATCAGCTCGTAAACATTCTCGTCAACACATGAACCTAATGCATTCATGGCTCGATTATTTGCCAGTGCCAGATCCGACTCATGATCGGTCCATTCCTCTTCGTCTTTCAGCACAATTTGACCATTAACTATCTTGGTGGGTGGTTCCCATCCTTTTACAACCACCATCCATGTCTTTTTCTCAAGTGACTTGAGAAAGATTGTCATCTTGTTTTTCCAAAAAGTATAGTTACTACCATTTAGATCTGGTGGTCTGAGTGATTGATTCGAGTGTGTCATCTCGTTGTGTGAACAGTATGGATCTTTGTGAACTCTGTATATCGAGCTTTGGCTCTGATACCAAATGTAATTTTACTCTTCACACCGAGTGTTATTCCAGTTGTTATGACAATAGGTTTAACAACTATAAAACAAGTATTTAAATCACGCACCAGAAATGGTAACCCAGTTCCGTGTCAACACACGTACATCTGGGGGGCAGCCTGCCCAAGGGAAAAACTCCACTATATAAAAGGTTGCTTACAAGGAGGGACTTACTAGTATGCCCACATACTCTCTCTCGCCCTAACTAGGCCTTTTAATATAGGCTTCCCTATACGTCTATAAGATGGTTTTTCAAACTTACAACACCTCACTGTTGCTATAGAATAGCAACTGTACAATCAGTATAGAAGCTAGATAATGCTTCTATACAAAGACGCCTAGAACACTAATACAAACCTTCGCTTAAAAGCTCTTGGGTATGTATATGAATACAATCGAATAAAAGTGTGTATGACAAGTGTGAAACACTGTCTCTATATATACTAGGCTGTGGCTCCTCAAATATTAAATTCAGACAATCGTCAATGAATGCTTGATTGTCAAAGATGCGCCTATTAAATGCTTAATTGTTTGACTTTGTCCGCAAAAGATCCGCCTATTAAATGCTTGATTGCTTGACTTTGTCCGCACCTTGATTGACCAAGATCCTCACATTTAATGCTTAATTGTTTGCCTTTGTCCGCACCTTGTCCGCATTTAATTACGAATTAACTTGGCCTTCGGTGATAGTCCGTATCATTAACTTCTCTGATTTAGCATTAATCACTTTACGGATCTTCTTAGAGGAGCTGGTACTTGATTAATCTTTTGACCAATGCATATTTGAATATAGCCTCATTAAATGCATTGTTGTTAACACTTGGCTCAGTGAAAAACTTCATCCAACACGTACATGCTATGTACCATTATTGTTGTTAACACATGGTCTAGCTATGTACCAACAGACATATTTCTATTACTCTATTAGCTCTAGGTACAATTTACCATAGGCTCCAGTACCAACATAATCAAGAAACCAACCTGATAACAACTACATGTATCGCCTTCTGCAGTTATCATCTCCATCAGGACCTAAGCATGATGAGATCGACTTCGAGTTCCTGGGAAATTCATCTGGGCAACCATACACAGTCCACACCAACGTTTTCGCTCAAGGACAGGGCAACAAAGAGCAACAGTTTCGTCTTTGGTTCGATCCTACACTACAATTTCACCTCTACTCCATCGTCTGGAACCCGGATCGTATAATGTAACCTTCTTCTACCACCTAATATAATTTATTGAATTATATATGCAGACTAATTATCAAATACCATCCATAACTTCCATTTCTAATAGTAATGTCTAATTAACTTAATGTTGTGATGGTTGATTTTGCAGCTGGTTGGTAGATAACATTCCACTGAGAGTATTCAAAAACAATGAAGCAATTGGAGTGCCATATCCCAAGAGTCAAGCTATGAAAGTCCTCTGTAGCTTATGGAACGCGGACGAGTGGGCAACGCAAGGAGGGAGGGTGAAAACGGACTGGGCAATCGGCACGTTCAGCGCCACATACAGGAATGTCAACTTCAACGGCAATGTATGCAAAGCTCCTACGACGAAAAGTGGTATTTTGGGAGCAAATAACTTGGTTGGATTACCAAGTTGTGCTCCAACAGAAGCACTAAACAATGCATGGGTAACTCAAGGAATAGATGAAATGGGGAAGAGAAGACTAAAATGGGTGCAGATGAAGTTCATGATATACAATTATTGCTCTGATTTCAACAGATTTCCTCAAGGGAAGCCTATTGAATGCAAATACCCTGCATATTAGTGCAACCATAAACACTCAAATAAGCATCAATCAATCAATTATTATGTTATGCATATTTTAAAGTCAAATATGTGTATTTCAATTTTAATTATATTTGTATAATTCTAAAGAAACAAAATTGTTGTAAATAAGTTGTATTTCACTGTAAAGCAATGATACATATTTATAGAGGCTCCTATTTTCTAGTAAAGGAAATACAATAAATACAGAATCAAGGAACTAATTACTAACGCCTATAATAATATTTCTTAAATAGTTCAAACGGCTATATTCAATACCCCTTAAGCTGGACGGTAGATGTTTATGAGTCCGAGCTTGCTTATAAGTAGATAAAATTGTTTCTCCGAGAGTCCTTTTGTAAGCACATTCGCCAATTGTTGTCCCGTAGGTATATGTTTGATAGAGATGATGTTCTTATCAATTTTTTCCTTTATAAACTTTTTGTTCACGTCGACATGTTTGGTCCGATCATGTTGGACTGGATTCTGTGCAATGCTAATCGCCGCCTTGTTGTCGCAGTAGAGATGCATCGGTTCATCAAATGGTAGTTTGATTTCGTCAAATATTCGTTTAACCCACATTATCTCACATATTCCATGAGCCATAGCATGGTATTCATCTTCTGCACTGCTTCTAGCGACTACCACTACTAGAAAACGCACTTTTGAAGTCGGGGTTAGAAATCAGACGTGAGAAAAAATACTTCGGAATCACGTCGGATAGGGGTGAAAACAGAATTTCATTAATTAATTTAATATTGGTGTCGACATTACTTTGGAATAGCTTCGGAATAATAGCCTTATGTCGGATATGATAACCGAAGCAAAAACAATTACTTCGGATTTGATTCAGCTAGCAGGTGAACCACAAAAATGTTGACTGTACTTTAAAATGGTCTCGAATTTACTTCAGACTAGAGTCGGATTTCTTAATAGCAACCCCGACGCGTTTCCGAATTATTAGGGGAGTCAGAATGGATTCGGAATTTCTTGGGATTCCTAAATTTCCAGAATCCAAATTTTTTGTAAAGAGTTATAAATTTTATTATTAGTATCTTTGATCATAAAATTATCCAAAAATTATGTAAAATTACTTAGCCGAAAATATTGTAAGGATACATAAATATTTATAGAAATAATAATTAAATAATCTTAATTCTTGAATAAAACATAATCATTCATATTAATAAATCATACATAATCCGATTTTCGATCATTACATGTAAAACATGATCGAAAATATATAGTTCACTCTAATTAATAACTACTATTACACAATAAATAAGAAATCTAAATAGGTGAACTATTAATTTTTATTATCGCATTCATTCCATATATCTTGACATTGAAGAACGGGCCATTGTGTATGGTACGAAGTAAGTCAATTTCGAACGTCACAACATCGCCCCACTCCACGTTGTTGGCACTTACGAAATCCGCCCAACCTTCGCATAATTTGAGTTGGTTGCCATTTCTCCCACGGAAATTTTTAATTTTCATATGGTACCATCGATCATCTCCTTTGCGCTTTAACATACAATTTCCGACCAATTCACATCTACACCGATTACAAAATCCCTTTGGAATTGGCTATTATGATCACATATAAACCATTAGATTAAAAATGAAATGATTAATTTGTATATATATTATAAACTAACATTAAAATTAAATTACCAATTTTTGGTCCATGCCGGGCAAAATGATGTTGAAGAATTCATGACAACCAATCGTTTCGTTGTTGAAAATCGTCATTGTGCCACGCTTGAATTGGAGATTATAACTATGATTTTGTTGTGATGAGGATGAGGAACTCTTCTGCTTCAACCCACCATTTATAGGTGTTAGAAACTTGGTTCACTTCGGAATTACTTTGGAAACATTCTAGTTTTTTCTTACCGTTACTTTAGGTGTCGGATTGGTGTCGGATTTGCTTCAAAATCCGAAGCCATTCTGAAGTATAATGGAAACGTATTTTTTGTTTGGCAGCTTTAATTGGCAGGGAATTCTAAACAATGTTCATCACAATATAAAAAATTATAAATAATAATAAATAAATATTAAATAGTAAGACATATTATTCATAATAATTAGAAAATTACATATAATTCGATTTCAAGATCACTACACATGAAAATGTGATCGAGAAAAGTCCAATCTAATAGAAAACAAACACGAAATCTAATCAACTTGGACTATGACTTGTTGAATGCATCCACTCGGTCCAAATATCTTAACATTGAAGGCTGGACGATTGTGTAGGCTACGAACGAGGTCAATGTCGAATATCTAAAGAGTGTTTGGTCGCACGTTGTGGGCACGTACGAAATCCGCCCAACCTTCGCATATTTTAAGTTCATTGTCATCGTTCCCAATTTCTTGTATTTGCATGCGATACCATTGAGTGTCTCCTTTGACCTTCAATCGACAGTGTCCAATCAATTGACAGCTACAATTCTCTTTAAATGCCTTTGGAATTCTCTATAATATAATAAAACAAAGCATTACATTAATAATTATTTAATTTACTAAAGTAATAAATATAAATGAATTAACTATTTTAAAATAAAAATTACCACATATTCCTCCATTCCTTCCATGAAAAACTTGAAGAATTCTCTACACCCAATTGTATCAACAGTGAAGATCGTCATTATAAATTAATTAACTTAATGATTTTTATGGATAGAAATTTATTGTGAGAAATTCTATCAAGTCCATCCCTTTATATATATAGATTCCCAACGGATACATAACGTTCATATGGAAATTAAAAAAAATTTAGTTTCGGAATTGTTTCGGAATTGCGTCGGATACATAAAATAACGTTCATATGGAGCATTTAATGGAGCATTTAATTTGTTACCGTTGCATGTTGCGTCGGATTTGAGTCGGAAACGGAAACATCCGAATCATTTCCGACGCCTTTTTTTGCCTATAAATTGAGGTGCTTTGTTTTGTCTATTGTCAATTCATTTTTAAGTTATAAATCTATATGATTTTCAGGGTTTGTGAATGGTCGTACTTGTCGGACGATACAAGCAGAACGGCTTTCTGGAGAGTCAATTGAACAATTGGTGTCCACGTTGGATGATGATGTGTTTGGAAAAAATAAATTAGTTGAACATAGATCGCCTGGGTATAATGTTCAGCACAACTGGTGCAAGAAGAGTATATTTTGGGAGTTGAGTTATTGGTCGACACAAAAAATCAGACACAACATCGACTTCATGCATACTGAGAAAAATAATGGGGAAAATTTATTACATACTGTAATGGATGTGATTGGAAAAACAAAAGACAATGAACGGGCAAGGATTGATTTGGCGACTCACTGTTCCAGACCAGAGTTGCATATGGTTGATATTGTTGGTGGCAGGAAAGCGAAACCAAAAGCGGCGTACACTTGTAACGCTGTCCAGCAAAAGGATGTTAGGCTTTGGTTGGAGCGTCTTCAATTACCCGATGGATATGCTTCCAACATTGCGAGATGTGCAAGAAATTTGAAGTTCAGCGGACTCAAGAGCCACGACATCCATATTATGGTGCAGCGCTTACTTCCGGTAGCTCTCCGTCATGTACTGCCAGTTCCCATATGGGAAACCATTACAGAGTGGTGTTATTTCTTCAGGGATATTTCAGCAACGATACTAAATGTGGAACATGTGGAACAACTAGGCCGCGACATTGTTGAGATCATTTGCAAGCTGGAGAAGATATTCCCACCTGCGTTCTTCGACGTCATGGAGCATCTATCGATACATATGCCTTGTGAAGCTTTGAATGGAGGTCCGGTGCAGTATAGATGGATGTACCCTTTCGAATCGTGAGTATTATTTTCAGTTTATTATAATTGTAAACTTTTTGGAGTCGTTTATTTATTTAACTAAATATATAAATGATTCCAGGTTCCTAGGGGGATTAAAGAAAATGGTAAGGAAAAAGGCACGTGTGGAAGGGTCAATATGCGAGGCATATCTTGTCAAAGAGGTTTCTAACTTCTGTTCCATGTACTTCGAAGAGGGAATAGAAACTGACCTAACACGGCCTAGGAGGCACGATGTGCCAAACCCACCGGAAGACCCAACTCGTTTGCCGTTGTTTTCTTACCCGGGACGGGGCACATTTGTTGTAAAACACAGATATTACATGGAAGAAAAAGAATATAACACTGCTCATGTGTATATTCTCTGCAACACACCTGAAGTACAAGAACATCTTCGGTAAGTGTGGCTTACTCTCTTTAAAGATAAATTCAATCCATATTATATAATTTAGTAACTAACTGAACAAATTACGATGTTGTCATAGGTCGTTCCACGAGTTTCTTGAGGAGTTAAATCTCAATACAACAGAAGAAGAAAGGAATTGTGAGGTGACCCTACATTTCGCTACATGGTTTAGTATGCACGTTCAAAGTAATATGGGCACACTCGGATTTCTAAAGACACTCGCAAGAGGCCCGTCTCCTGAAATAAAAAGGTACAAGGGGTACTACGTCAATGGGTACTACTTTGACATTAGACAGGGAGATGGTAATAAGACCACTTACAATAGCGGGGTTTGTGTCAAAGGTTCCTGTTATGAGGATGATGACCATGTTGACTACTATGGCGTCATAGAGGAGATATGGGAGCTCTCGTATGGCTTGATGTATGACAAAGTCGTACTGTTCAAGTGTTTTTGGTTTGACACTAGTAAGTGGATGCAGGTGCATCCAAAAAATGGAATAGTTCAAATCAAATACAAAAGTAGAGCTTCTAAGGAAGACCCGTTCATCTTAGCATCGCAGGCGCAACAAGTATACTATCTCCGTTACGTCTCGGCCAACCGAGAACATAAGCAATGGTGGGTCGCAATGAAATCGAATGATAGAAGCCGAGTTGATTGGAGTCATATGCAGAACGTTGATCCTAAATCTTTGAATCCCGAAGACATTTTCCAAGAGGAGCAACAACCACCTCCGGTTGGTGTTAATCCAACAATTGATGTCGCCATTGTTGAAGAAGGACTTTACGACATAGTAGATGGGGAAGAACCTGTTGACGACCCATATATAGATGGTTCGGATTACGAGTCGCACTACTCGGATGAATATGACGACTCCAATGAAGATGACGACTCCGATGAAGATGACGACGATTAGTTTATTAATTAATTGAACTATGAATTATAAATGTTTTATGTATACATTATGTTCTATTTTCTACGTTCTAATTATTGTTATGTATTAATATTGAGTTAATTGAATAAGTGTGATGATATATTGATCTTATTATTTTGAATGTTGTTGTTGTTCCAGGGAGCTTTGTTGGCAAACTCTAATTTAAGTTTAAAGGACTGCAGTGTTGGATTCGGAATGGCTTCGGCTGATAATTAAAAGAATATATAATACGTCGGGTGCACGTCAGCTTTTGAGTCGGATTGGCGTCGGAATTTTATGTCAACAGATTCACTTCGGATTTGCTTCGGACATACCAGAATATCTACTCAACCCCGCCATTTTCAATTCATTTCTCTGTTTCATTCAATCTATGTAGTTTTCTCTCCAAAATCATAAATTTCTTTATTACAATCTTTATTCTAACACTAATCTTTAACTTGTTTTCACTTTGTAAGCTAAATCATCAAGATATCATTAAGAGGTAACCATTTTATCTTCCATTCTAAAATCATATTCATATACATTTTTTATTTTATTTTTGTTGAATACTAATCTTTAATCCAATTTTATTTTATAGGTTGATTCATAAGAAGGTCATCAAGAGGTAACCATCTAACTTTTAATTGTTCTTATTTTATTATTTCAATTCTTTATCTATTTGTCTAACTTTATCTAATTTTTCTTATGATTGTTCTTTTGTAGAAAAAATTGTGTTCCTCAATAAATATTTGAGGTATGTTTTCTTTTTTAGATAATGTTTATGCTTTTACTATATATGATTTCAAGTTTGATATATAATATTTTGAATTGATTGATTTTTGTTTCTATTTTGGGACTTTTTTTTTCACGCATTTGTATTTCTATTTTAAATGTTTCATTATATTGTATATGTATGTGTTTTGGATAGATATTATGTAAAAAATGCATTTGATATATGCATTAATATAAATTTGTAGCCTGGTTCTGCATATATTGCAGAAACCAGGCTACAATTTTTTTTCTGCTACAAAGAAATAGTGTCGGAATTACTTCGGACATCATATATGGCTGCGTCGGAATTACTTCAGAACTCAAAGAGAAATTCTCAAACTGGGGTTGGGTACCAAAATTTATTTCGTCTAATTTTCCTATCATGCTACGGATTGGCCCGGTAGATGGTTTTAGAAATGCTTCGGAAGATTAATTACTAATTATTAGTGTGTCTACGGAAAGGCGTCGGATAAAATAAACTATTAAAAGAGTCAGAGAGGCGTCGGGTCTCTTTACTGATTCAGATTTACGTCGGACACCTAGATTCGGAATGGTTGCGGATTGTTACTTCGAAATTTCTTCAGCTCTTTTTCATAAAGAAATCAATAACTCTAATTCAAGTGTCAGAAAGGCGTCGGGGTACTTTAGTGATTCAGAATTACGTCGGACACTGGAATTGCGACAACTTTTTTTCCTCGGAGGCCATCCGACTCCAGTCCGACGTAATTTAGCTATTTTCTTCGGTTGTACGTCGGATTGGGGCGACGCAAAAGGTGTGTTTTCTAGTAGTGTACTTTTTGTTTCTTGCTTCTCCAGGTCACTAAATTTCCCCATACTATCGTGCAATATCCAGATGTTGATCTCCGATCGTCCACCGAGCCTGCCCAATCTGCGTCGGTGAAGCTTTTTATTGTTCTGTCCTCAGTTTTTCCAAAGAATAGTCCCTTTCCTTGTGCCTGTTTCAAATATTTCAAGATCCTATATGCAACATTAAGGTGGCCTTGGCATGGGTTGTGCATGTATATATTAAGTTACAAGGCTAACCGCAAATGCAATATCTGGTCTGGTATGGGATAAGTAAATTAATTTCCCTACCAACTTTTGGTACGCTGATATATGCACTGGTCCCCTTCAAACATGCGATCCTTATTCCCAAGTTCTACTGGGGTATTACTAGCTTTACACCCCAACATTCATGTTTCTTCGAAGATCCAACGTATACTTCCTTTGTGAAACTGATATTCCTTGTTTGCTCCGTGTAATCTCCATTCCGAGAAAATACTTGAGCATTCCTAGATCTTTAACCTCGAATTTTTTTTACAATAGTTGTTTTATGAGTCTATGTGGTTCCACTCTAAAACCAATTGACAATAGAGAAAGTAATCCAAGATTTTATATGTTGACCTGGGATTATTATAATATTTTCAAGCTATTTTACCGAATATGACTAGTTTTTAAAATAAATTTGGATATCTGCATGTATCTATTATGATCATAAATTTATTAATTTAGACGGTTAGACCATTGCACAAATAAACTGTTCAATTATTTTCAAATTGAATGTTATTACTTATTAGTTTTCTTTAGTACATTAAATTAATAATTTGTACAATATACTGTGTGTGTATATATATATATATATATCTAAGTCCAACTGTTAGGTTTTTTTGGTAATTCATTGAATTATTTATCAGTATGTTGATTCAATAATTTATTTCAACTAATTTGATTAAGATTTGATGATTATGATTTATGAATCAGTTTTGAGCTGTTTTGACCAAACCGGTCTATAACATGCATCCCTACAACTAACCCATGCCATTACTGCTCCTAATGTAAGCATGACTGCTTCCAGGCCACTACGGCTCTACCCATCTACCTGACAGGGACGGACTAGGAGTACATTTTTTATGGTTTCAAAGTAAAAAAAGATTTATCAAAAAGATAATATTAAATTAGTTTAATAAATTATTTACCATAAAATCTACAAAGAAAATCTTCAATCGAATTTTTGAAAATATATGTTCTATAATTGCATAAGGGTTAATGGCATTAAAGAGAGAAATTTTGAAAAATACCATGATCAACGCCCTCTATTAGCAAAATTTTTTATAATTGGAGAATACCATAATTTTGGGAAAAAATGATTATTTTACCTTTAATGAAAATTTGATAGCATTAGATATATATAAGTTCTTTGGGTTGAAATGACTATTATAATCTATTATAATACGTTGTAATCGGTTTAAATTGCAACAAACTCAAATTTGTCATGATTTATATTTGCAACAAATTGATGTTATAGAGTTTAACCCCAACAACAATTGATATGATATATATTACATATTAATTAGCCTAAAAAGAATTGGATATAACCTTAAAAATTGGATTAATATATTAGAATAATTAGTACAAAACACAAAGAAGTATTGTTTTCTTGTGGTTATGGAACAAATAATTTTTATTAATACATTTGAAGACTAAAAAACCTTCAAATAAAAAAATACAATACTATAAAGTATATAATTAATTAAAAATGTGATTTTAACTCAATTAAATTGAAAAACATGATTTTAACTCTACTAAATTGAAAAGGATTCAAACTTTTGTTGAAAAACCTTGAAATAACAAAAAAGGCAATACACATATAATATATAACTAATTGAAAAACATGTATTTAAATCAACTATATTAAAAAATGGGATTTTAACTAAACTAAATTGAAAAATATTCAAACGTCTGTAAAAAAACAACTTTAAAGGACCAAAAAACAAAGAGTTAATGGCACCATCGATCACTCATTTTCATAACATTCACCATTCGATCACTCATGTTTCATTTTGACCTTTTTGATGACTCATGTTTCAATATCATATCTCAGTTGGTTTGTAGATTGACTTTTCCGTTAGACTCAATCTTTAGCCAAACTGATACTTAATTTGGAGGGTTAAAATAGTCAATTAACATAAAATCATTTTCAGTTGGTTTATAGGATTTTTTATAAAATCCTTAATTTTTTATATGACCTTTTATGTGATAAAAAATGTCAAAACTAAAAATGAGTGATCGAATGGTGAATGTTATGAAACAGATTTGATTCATGTTCGAGTGAGTCTACTGGTCATGTCTGGTCCGGACCTAAACCAGCTCATTCATTATGTATATGATTCAACATGCAAACAATTAAACAACTTATTAAAAATACAAGACATCCAATCAGAAATGTCACCAAATCCTCTGCCATTCGATGATGCCCTCAGCGCCGAGGAACATGTACTAGGGTGTATGTGCGACTCTTTTATTGGTAAGAATTAACCCTTGAAGTATTGAATGCACCCTTTTACCACTCTATTCAAATACAATAGTCCATTTATACAGAATGGTAAAGGGGTCCTCTATGATCATCAACCATAGAAATTAAATTTTACGATCAAGTCAGATGTGTTCGAGTATGTGAGTGGTAATTGTGAGAATTATGCATTACCTCATCATGTGGAAAAGATCAGGTATTTATAAAGAACTCCTCCACAATATTCCCACGATATGGGACGTGTGTCCCCGTGTGATTGGTTGTGCATTTATCCTAGCTTGATGTGGACCAAACTTCAACCAAATATGCTAGATATATCAAAGAAAGGGACGATTAATCGTTACCATATAAATCTATATTAAAATATTGTTAGATAATTTCACAAGTTGAGTCGAGCCGAGCTTTTGCGAAATGTTTGCAAATCGAGCCAAATATTGATTTTCAAGGTTTGGCTCTACGTTTGCTATCCCGAGTCGAGCCACGAACAGAACTTTTTCGAGCCAATTAACTACCCGAGCCGTGTTGAACTTCGAGGTTCATTTACAGCCCTACTCATGAGGCCTTATGAACACCACAAAAGCCAAAGTGGTCCAAAATTAATTATGAATTATTATATATGGGTTCATTTTATTCATCTAGGAGCTAACCATTCCTAATTAATCAGGTGTGATGGATGTCTTATGCCCTATCTTTCTCTATATATTAAAGGCCAAATTGGACAATGACATTCCGGCTACTTACATTAATCCCAATTCCTAAACTAAACAAACAATAACACCTTTCACCACAAATCCTTACATATAAAGACGCGTATAACTATCTGGCATAAAACAAATAAACTAAAAAATGTCAACCTTATAACCAAGTCTTATTACTTCAATATCTTACTTGCCTCCCTCTCGTCTATTTTTGTCCATGCAAATTAGATACTACCTAAAATCTTCATCAATATATATACCCTTCAAATGCATCACCTCAAACACCATTCTCTTCTTCCCTCACCATTTTCTTCCTCTCTCGTCGAGCAAGATCGAAAGAGGCGAAAATGTCTAAAACATTGATGCTTAAGCTCTTGGTGTTGACAGCTTCCGTTTTAGTTGTTTCGGCTGGGAACTTTATCAAGGATGTGACTGTAACATGGGGCGATGGACGGGGAAAGATACTCAACCGTGGCACGATGCTTACATTGTCGTTGGATAAGTTCTCGGGTTCCGGATTTGAGTCCAAAGGTGATTACCTATATGGACGATTTGACATGCAACTCAAGCTCATTCCAGGCAATTCGGCTGGCACAGTCACCACATTTTTTGTAAGTCTCGAGCTATCTTGATATGCATGGAACTTCGACTAATACGCTCAAAACCACTTAGCAAAATAATCGATATGAGTAATAAAATACGTAGTTTTTCAATATGGATTATGGAACGTTAGTAATATCATATTTCTATTAGTCTATTAGCTCTATGTACAATTTACCATAGGCTCCAGTAGCGATATATATTATCAAGAAACCAACCTGATAAAAACTACATGTATCTCCTTCTGCAGTTATCATCTCCAGCAGGACCTAAGCATGATGAGATCGACTTCGAGTTCCTGGGAAATTCATCTGGGCAACCATACACAGTCCACACCAACGTTTTCGCTCAAGGACAGGGCAATAAAGAGCAACAGTTTCGTCTTTGGTTCGACCCTACACTACAATTTCACCTCTACTCCATCGTCTGGAACCCGGATCGTATAATGTAACCTTCTTCTACCACCTAATATAATTTATTGAATTATATATGCAGACTAATTATCAATTACCATAACTTCCATTTCTAATAGTAATGTCTAATTAACTTAATGTTGTGATGGTTGATTTTGCAGCTGGTTGGTAGATAACATTCCACTGAGAGTATTCAAAAACAATGAAGCAATTGGAGTGCCATATCCCAAGAGTCAAGCAATGAAAGTCCTCTGTAGCTTATGGAACGCGGACGAGTGGGCAACGCAAGGAGGGAGGGTGAAAACGGACTGGGCAATCGGCACGTTCAGCGCCACATACAGGAATGTCAACTTCAACGGCAATGTATGCAAAGCTCCTACGACGAAAAGTGGTATTTTGGGAGCAAATAACTTGGTTGGATTACCAAGTTGTGCTCCAACAGAACCTCTAAACAATGCATGGCTAACTCAAGGAATAGATGAAATGGGGAAGAGAAGACTAAAATGGGTGCAGATGAAGTTCATGATATACAATTATTGCTCTGATTTCAACAGATTTCCTCAAGGGAAGCCTATTGAATGCAAATACCCTGCATATTAGTTCAACAATCAACACTCAAATATAAGCTTTATTTTCTCAACAATCTTTTAATTATTATTTTCTTCATTGAGCAAATGGATTTCGTGTAATATGTGATGTTTTGTTATTATTCTTATGTGAGTTCTGTGGTATAAATATTACTTCGTTTTTTGATTAAATTTTTGGAGCATATACAATTAGGGCTGTTAGCAAACGTATCTATTAGAAAAAGCTTGACTTATTTGGCTCGAAAAGGTGCGGCTCGAAGTTAGGCTCGGGATCAAATGGCAAGCCAAACGGTTGGATTGGGTATTTATCAAATCGAGCCAAACCGTTCGAAAAAGTTTGGCTCGGTCACCATATGTGTATTTAATGATAAAATCATTATCAACCCATATATATACTCATCTATATACTCATCTCATTCTTTCATCTCCACTCTCCATATCGCCCCCTCTTCGACCCTCTCTCATCTCTTCTCAAAAGTCGTTCCCCCGCCTCGCTCACCCTCATGAGGCATAGGATCGCTCATCCACATAAGTTCTCCAAACCCCTCCCCTCCCCCTCACCTTTGTTTGTATAATTGTAGTTTCAATTACGATTTCAATTGTTATTTTTTCGACTTTTTTGTTCATATAAGGTTTTCGTTCTTGATTTTTCTTCCAATGGTTATCAAGCCAAACGTTTTTGAACGTGTTCGACTCGAACATTCAAACTCAAGCCAAACGTCAATTTTTAAGATTTGACCACCCAAACGGTTTGGCTCGAAATTTGACCTCTCAAACCTCAAGCCAAAACCTCTAAATATTCGACTCGATTCGGCTCGATTACAGACCTATATACAATAATATTGATAATTAAAAATTTGTTTGTGTATCTAATAGCACTTCTTTGTTTCAACTCTCCAGCCCGTGACAATTTCAATTTTCCCATTTATTTTATATAGACTTATTTTAAATTAGATGAACGAAAACTAATAAGATGACTCAAGCGTGTTGTGAGTTGTGACCTGGGATGAATCTGTACACATAACACATCAAAAAAGTGGTTCGAGATATACATTCGTTTTTCCAAATAGTATTTGATTAGCAAGTCAAGAAATTTAATAAAAAATATTGCATTTGGATGAACATAAACAAATGAAGTCAAGTAACAAAAGAGAGTATTAGAAGATTCTAATAAATTCGAAGCTGCCAAGATTTGAACCACCGATGTCCAACCTCTTACTTTTCACAAGTTCATTGCTAACAAACAAACTGAGCTAACATGACTTTTGATAGTTAGATATATGTACGATGTTGATTATGGGTGGAGGAGGTGGGTGAGATAGAGAGCAGGGGAAAGATGGGGCGGTGATCGACCGGAAACATTTGGTAAACATATGTGATCATCTATGTCATTAACCTTACTATTTATGTCAACTTTGTTATTATGGGTGTTAACAATCTTTTGTTTGGGTTAAAATGTGCCATTTAGTCAAATGTCGCGTCTTAACTCTTATCGGATGTTTAACGAAAATACCCGAACAGTCCAACGACCCATATCAACTAGGCTTTGGCATGTTAATGTTCGATATAAACTGGGCTTATGTAGGGTAGCCCGAAAAAACAAATCCTAATATCACTTTCAATTTTCATAGTTCTTTACTTCTTTGATTTGATTCTTCCATGTTAAAATGAAAAGATGACAATCTCTCTATCACTACCACTGTAATTCTCTATTATCTAAAAAGCTTGGCCAATGTTTATTCATTTCAGATAATATACCAATTTCATTGCTCTCTATGCTGTCCATATAAAGCCACCACCCCCCCCCCCCACCCCCCTCCCATCACCCCACCAACAAGAAGACCAGCAGGTGCGTATATTTTTTATCATGTCTAATTTCAGATGCATTTTTATGTTTCTTTCTATACCTAATCAAAAGTTTCAATTTCATTGGTTTTCAATCACAAATGTGGAGTATTATTGTTGGGTTCAATTTCTAATTATAAAGTTCTGGACAGATTTCTTTTTGCAATTAATGTAATGAAATGAATGAATTATGAATTCCATGTATGTGTGTGTGTGATTTGTTTAGGTTAGGTTGTACCATTCGCTGTATAGTTAACATGTTTGCTTTGAATATCTTTTATCTTGTTAATGCAGCTGATTTATGTGATGGGAGTGTAATTTGAACTAGGAATTTCAGTAATTGAGTTTGTAAATATTTTAATGAAAGCATTATGTTGTGGAGAGAAGCTACAAATTGATGGAATTATGCTTTTAAATTGCAGGGATTGCTGGAACTGAGAGGGATAATTTTTGGATGTGAATTTTGGCTTCGTCGGGGGGATCAGATTCCTTAACCTCTAATTCGAGCATGTTACACTTCAGGATATGGTATAGGAAGTTATAGAAAATCTACAAGGTTGGAATATGCCTTCCACGTCGGTTCCTCCATGGCATACATGCTACTATCCAATCCCTAAGCATTTATTCAACCAACAGAATCTCCGGTTGCCCCTTAACAGATCCATCAGAAGTTCGATTCAAAGCACTGAAATCACTCGATTTACAAACCAAAATACTTCATTAGCCACACATTATGCTACCACCAATAGCTGCAGTAAAGACCAAGGTACCCAAAATAATCATCAAATCAACAATCCAGAGGACCCTGTTGGGTCAAGTCGGCAAAATACTGAGAATTTGAGAGGCTTGTACCCTTTGCCGGAAACCCAGAAGCCTAATTTGGAAGAGTTCGAAGATGATATAAGCATTAGAAGCCTCAGTAATTCAAGCATTTCACCAGGCATCTCGTGGGTAGAATTCAAAGCTGCGTTAGGGCAAAGAATTAACTTAGAGGGTCTTGCTTGTTCTGTTGGGATTTTGGCTAGAGATAAGAGTTTGGCAATACCCAATCTTTCAGTGCCTGATATAAGGTCCATTAATTGGGCTGAACTGAAAAGGAGAGGTTTTCAAGGTGTTGTGTTCGATAAAGATAATACTTTGACAATTCCTTATAATTTGAGGTTATGGGCGCCTCTTGGAGAATCTCTTGAGCAGTGTAGATCAACGTTTGGCAACAATGTGGCCGTCTTTAGCAATTCCGCCGGTATTTTGACAAACCCTCTAGATACTTTGATCCAGTGCTTTGTTCTTTTCTATTTTATGTTAATGAGGATCATTTCAGGCTTGCATGAATATGACCCTGATGGTAGAAAAGCTAAAGCCCTTGAGCGTTCAATTGGGATCCGAGTCATCAGGCATAGTAAGTCTATTAGACTAAAACCTCTCTCTGAAACTTACTTACTTTTGTGTTTTGTTATATTGCTATACTAAATGAATGAAAGTTTATGTCACTTGTGAGTATATACGATATTGCATTTATCCATTCATTGTATAGAGAATAATTTGAACTTTGGTGATCATGAACAGAGTGTTCTGGTATTAACGTTTGACTCTTGTTCTAATCAAATCTTTAGAGGTGAAGAAGCCAGCTGGGACTGCAGAAGAAATTGAAAGGCATTTTGGATGTGATTCAACTAGACTAATAATGGTAGATGGAACGGAACTGAAATGTGAACTCTTTCTAGGTGTTCTGTTATTTCTTCATGTGCCTGACGATTGATTTTGGTTCATGAGCAGATAGGTGATCGGCCTTTCACAGACATCGTGTATGGAAATAAGAACGGTTTCCTCACTATTTTGACTAATCCATTAAGTGTTGACGAAGAGCCATTCATCGTAAAGCAGGTTAGAAGCTTTTCCCTCTTTTCCTTCTCATCCATGAAGTGTGAGGAACTCCTTGTTCTATGTTTATTAATTCTCATCTATTCAACGGAGGAAAGGGATATAAATCTGTATCTTTCTAGCTTGCATCTCGCCGTGACTTTTTTGATGTTGGGTCATTGATATCTATCTTCGAAAGGATTAAAAACTTAGGTTCATAGAACAAGATGTAAAATAGGATGCGACCTTGGTGATGACACCTATAGAAGGAAATGCATAGGGTAAGTTGTTGATGCAAGAAATAGAAATGCCCCCTCCCTCTCACAATAGTTGATTGTTCATAATGAGGCATTTGTAATTGGAAACGAATCATTATATTGAAAAATTGAATCTTTATATTCTGTATAGAACAAAATAGAATTCATCTGAAATTATAAAACTAGTACTCCCTCCGTCCCTAAAAGATTGTCACATTTTGACTTTTGGTGGTCAACAAAACACGATTTAAAACATAAATATCTATTATTCTACATGCGAAAAAATTACAAAAAGTTAATATTTCAAATTATATATATTGAGACGAATCTAGCAAGGTCCCACAAGACTATATTATTTCTTATCGTTTAATGGGAATTCATGATTAAATTTTGTAATGTTTGACTAACAAAAGTCAAATTGTGACAATCTTTTAGGGACGGAGGGAGTAGTATATACCGTTTTTTAGTCTTCTATTGTTTCCTTCACATGATGCCTAAGTCTCTGTTCGCTACTTTATCTTCATATACAGAAGAGGATTTACTCTAATGGTAAACGGACATTTTGATTATGTTGAAGTGTGTTTATCTCCTCTTTCGACCATGTGTTCTAAAACTTTTGACCAGTACTATAAAGATCTTGAGATAGGTAAAAACAGAAGATTATGCATGCAAAATATTCGATCCATGACTCCTTGTTTAACAGTATAGTATTCATTTTATCACTCACATGCGGCAAACTATCTCCAGGTGAGGATACTTGAAGTTGCCCTAGTGAAGGAATGGTTGAGGAAAGGTTTAAAGCCAACCAGCCACGGGCTTCTTCCACAGCCGAAACAATGTGTCAAAGAGTAGGCGTGGTAGTGCTTGTCAATATGAAGCTAAATTGAATTCCTTTTTGCAGATATCAATAGCATTCGAGTTTTAATTCATTACATTTATGAAACCATATGAAAGATGCAATTTGCCCGACCAAGCAGAAGTCGAGATTAGGATTAGCAAGTGTCCCCTTTAGGAGTAAGTTGATACTACTGAAATCAAGTAATTTATCCCGGTGTTGAATACCAACTGTTTCCACTAGGTATATTCATATTTTTTCACATGCATAGCTTATGAAATCACTTCTTTTTTGTTATTCATCTCCTATTTACATGTGTTGTTTTTCCTCATTATTTCTCGAGTCCAGCAAATAGCAAATCAGGTAGTATCAACTTGTAATTTTATAAAGTCAAGTCTGGTACTTTAATACCAGACCCATCCGCGACTCGTTTCAGAGTAATAATAAACTTGCATCATTTTGGTGTTGATCAATGGTAGTCATATCATGATTCATGCTAATTAGTGAAGTAGTAAGTTGTCATCAATTAATACATTTAACCAATCACAAAAAAGGCTGAAATATGAGTATAGGCAAATAGAGTTAATGGCACAATCAAGGGAGAATTTGGGCAAACGAGCACTCTTTGAAGGGTTTTTTTTTTTACTTGGAGCACTCTCTATATTTTTTACAAAACTGTAGCACTGTCTTTCTTAAAATTGACTAGTATACCCTTAATGAAATTCACTTCATCTTCTTCAATCTCTTTTGAAACCTCACCACCACCACCCAACCCCCTTCCCCTGCTCGAAAAATTGCCCCACCCCCGCCTCTATTGCAAAACCCTTGGGAAAATCACCCCCACGGCCCCGCCTTTCTCCCTCCCCCATTTGAACTCACCAAACCCGAAACCTCCCCCCCCCCCTCCCCCATTCAAAATCGTGACCAAAGGCACGAATTCACCCACCCCACTTGAAAAAATTCAATCTTTTGAAGTTTCTTATACAAAAGATCTAATCTTCTGATTTTTTTACAAGAATAATCAAGCCCCATTTGAAAAATCAAATCTTTTGAGCATTTTTACAATGTATAAGATATGTGGTTGGTGTTTATCTAATTCTTGTGGTTAATTTCTATGTAGTTGGTATCGGTGTGGGTTAGTTTGTGGAGCAGGGTGGTGGTAGGAGTGGTGGGGGAGAGTAGGAGAAGAAGATGAAGTGTGGAGATTAGGATTAGGAAGAAAATGATATTGATGTAGTTTGTTTTAATTTAAGGGTATATTAGTCAATTCTAAGGGAGGGTGCTATGGTTTTGCAAAAACAAAGTGGCGGGTGCTCCAAGTTAAAAACAACCCTTCAAAGAGGTGCTAGTTTGCCAAAATTCCCCACAATTGAGTATACAAGTTTTACAACATTCACCACTTGATTACTCAGTTTTACAATTAATTATATTAGAAAGACATATATTTAAAAACAAAAACTTAAGGAGTATTCAATTACTACAAAAAAATGAACATAATTTGGTATCTAGCTAGGAAAAGAAACGTTAAAAAAGGGTTAACGGCATGGGAGATTACCTGTGTTTGCCAAATGTTACAGTCGATCACCTATGATTTAAAAAATTCCAGTCGATCACCTATGTTTCAAAAGTTTCCAGTCGATCACCCATTTCGTTAACGAACCGTTAAATAAGTCACGTGACATGCATGTGACTTTTTGGGGGTATTTTAGTAATTTCACTTGACATATTTAACAAGTCCTTCATTTATACTAAAATACCCCCGAAAAAAGATACATGCAAGTCACATGACATATTTAACGGTTCATTAACGGACTAGGTGATCGACTTGAAATTTTTGAGACATAGGTGATCGTGTGAAACGTTTTAAATCATAGTTGATGGACTGAAAACATTTGGCAAAGATAGATGATCTCCACTGCCATTAACATTTAACCCTTAAAAAAAGGCTGGCGATATTGCCAGAGCAATTTTGATTCTTCCAGAGCAAAGTATGCGCATATACCTAATTTAACCTTTCAAGTCAACTATTCTACTTTGTCATTAGTATTTACTATTTATAATTTATTGCAAGTAGAGATAATTTAAAAATCACCAATAAATGAACAAATTTCATATTTTAAATATATGCATCTTTAATGTTAATAAATCATTATTATTGCTCTCTTGGTCATCTATAAATTATTTATTATTGAAGGAAATAATTTGCAAAATATTTTCTATATTAATTGAGAATAAAAGCAATAGACATTAGTATCTAAGATCTTTAATATTTGAAACTATTGTTGAAGATAAAGAATTTGGAAAATTAATTTCGACGTTAAATGGTAATTATCATCTTTGGTCAATTGGAGAAAAGTTACGTGCTCAAGATAAATTATAGGGCAAATGGCATAGGACATCACTAACGTTGATTTATTTACCACATTTACCACTGAGGTTCACTTTCGTGCCAAAGACATCATCATGTTCAATACTACCCAACCCGTCTACTTTTCGCCAACTTGATGAAATCGCATTTTTAAACATAAAGTTAGAAGGGCAATTGATGGCCAATTAGAGGGGGAAATGTAATATATAGAAGTAGTTAGTAACAATTTAAGTGTCGTGACTAAATTGCCCTTCTAACTTTTGTGCTTAAAATTGCGATTTTAGCAAAATTGGCGAAAAGTAGACGGGTTGAATAGTATTAGAACATGAGTGATGTCTTTGGCACAAAAGTGAACGCCAGTGGTAAATGTGGTAAATAAATCAAACGTTAGTGATGTCCGGTGCCATTTGCCCTAAATTATATGAGACCGTTGATGAGTCTGATACGATACTTTATGAACCCAATATTCAACGGAGAAAAGGGCGACCAAAAAAAAAAAAGTTCAACCAAAATAAATTCTTCACAATTTGAATGGTAAAAAAGATCAACAAATATTCCCTTCCTTTAAAGAATATGGAATGTGTTCATTTATTGTTAATTTTCAAATAACTTTAATTGAAATAAAATATTAAATAGTAAATATTAATGATATAATGAAATAGTTGACTTAAAAGGTTAAAATAGGTAATCTGGCAGAATCAAAATTGTTCCAGCCTTAAAAAAAATGATTTAGAAAGAAATAGCATGACCTACTATATATTTGGTGAGTAATTCATAAATCCCCCACCTTCCCAAAACCTAAAACTTAAAACCCTACAAAAACCCATGTCTGCCGCCGCAAATTCGTCGACGGTGGCTTCCACCACCGTGGAGAACGCCGTCTCCGCCCTCCTCAAGTGGAAAGAATCTAATGCCTCCACCGAAAAGCTGAAACTGCTCCCAGACGACGAATTCATTTATCTCATTTTAACGCTCAAGAGAATCCCCCCAAAACCCCGCACCAACGCCTACAAAATCCCTCTCCCCCACCCCCTACTCCTCCCCCTCCCTCTGTCTCATCGTCGATGACCGCGCCGGCGCAAAACCCACTTCTGATACTGTTAAACAATTATTGTTGCCCAGAATTTAAATGTTGAGAAAGTGATTAAGTTGTCGAAATTAAAGAGTAACTATAAGGCGTTTGAGGCAAAGAGGAAGCTGTGTGACTCTTTTGATCTGTTTTTGGCTGATAAGAGGATTGTGCATTTTTGCCTAAGTTGTTGGGGGGTATGTTTTTTAAGAAGAAGAAGCTTCCTGTCCCGGTTGATATGGGGAAGAATTGGAGGGCGAAGGTGGAGAGAGTTGCGAGTGATGGGTTGTTGTATTTCAGGACTGGGACATGTTGTGTGATGAAGGTTGGGAGGGGGAGTATGGAGAAGGGGAGATTGTCGAGAATGTGAGGAAGGGTGTTGATGGGGTTGTCGAATTTGTGCCGAAAAAGTGGGGTGGGGTGAGGAGTATGCATTTGAAGATGGCAGATTCGGTTGCCTTGCCGTTGTATCAGGCATTGCCTGATTTGAAATTGAGGATCGAGGGGGCGAGCACGGAGGTGCAAGGGTAGACGAGGCGAAAGGCGAGAGCTTGAATGGGGATGGGGATGGGGATGGTTTGGGTTCGGAGTTGAAGATTGGTGGAAAGAAGAAGAAGGATAAGGGGAGGATTCACGAGGTTCGTTATATGGATATTGGGTTGAGTGAGGAGGAAGTTGGTAGTGAGGATTCTGAGGGTGATGAGGAGAATGAGAGGGAGGTGAGTGAGGATGAGGGTGAGCATCAGGTTAGAAGTCCCTTTCCCTCTTATTATTTATAAATATGAGCTCAATTTCTTGAATGTTTATGTCAAATGATCTTTGGTTTGAGTTTTTATCTTAGGAACCTATGATAATTCGAATCAATTTTCATAGAACGTCTGATTCCAAAATATAACAAACCTATAATTTTCGCAATTCGAATAAAAAAGAATGATGCATAATTGTGGGTTTATATCGGCTGTGTTTGACATTGCTTTCCAGAAAATTGGTGTAAGTAACATTACATAAGACAGTCCTAACATCGAGGTGGACTAAGTTTTCTTTTGTTTGGTTTACTTGTTTTTACTTGACATATAATTTTCATTGTGTATTTGGATTATGTCTATTAGTTTGTAGCTGGTGCAGGTATTCAACTATAAAACTTTCAGTTCGATATACATTCATATGTAGACTATAAATACAATCATTTTATCAACTGAGTCGGCTTGGTATGAGCCTTTTTTAAATTTTGTGTTTTTATTTCTGTTATCATCTGCATCTGTGAGATGTGCTTATCATTTTAAGGTCAAACTTTGACATGAATTGTCTTTTGAAAAATTAGAAGAAAATATAACCCTGCAAGTTTGAACTTTGAACTCTTACTGTTTACCGTACAAGTGATCGCATAACCACTACACTAAACCCACTACCCTTATAGTACTTCAGCATATAATATATAACACAGAAAATGAATAGGTACCTTGAGCATTCAAAACTTTTATTGGGTATAGAAATAAACTTACCATCTGAAAATTTTAATGCTAACAGTATCTGCCTTTTTAACTTGTAGGGAAGAGGAAGAAACGAGATGTTGAGGATGTGGAGAGTGATGATGAGATTACTGATGCAATGGATGGTGCTAAACCTGTGAGGGCGAAAAACAGAAGAAAGAAAAGAAACTTGAGAACGTAAAGCCAAAGAAAGTCACAAATGAGTCTTCTGTGAAGAAAGTAAATGAGAAGGGTGAGCTTGCAGCGGAGGAGGGTGAACGTAAACACATAAAAAGAAGAGCCTCGAGTATGTTAAACCAAAGAAAGTCATAAATGAGTCTACTGTGAAGAAGGTAAATGAGAAGGATGAGCTCTCAGCGAAGAAGGGTGACAGGAAACAAATGAAAGAGAGGAAACCCGTGCTAAAGAAAGTCACAAATGAGTCTCCTTTGAAGAAGGAAAGCAAGAAGAGCGAGCTTGGAGCAAAGAAAAAACAAGGTTCAACCACGCCGAAGAAGGAAAGCAAGAAGAGCGAGCTTGGAGCAAAGAAAAAAACAAGGTTCAACTACGCCCAAGGAAAAGAGAAGTAAGACGAGAGTCTTAGCTTGATGCTTCTATAAACTCATTGATCTTAGATTTACGTTATCAAACTCATTTTAAGCTTCAATTTTGTTTTGCAAAAGTTTGTTGTTTTATGTTTTATGGATCAGTAGAAGTCACTCTGATATTATATGTTCATGCATTTACTGAAGACAGAAAAAACAAATGCATTGACTTACAGTTTTGTTATAATGATCTTTAAAAGTCATTTTAATCTTATATATTAAATTATAATGCTGCAATAATAATAATAATATGTAGATGCGGAAAAATATTTGTGCAGAATGCGACTAGCTTCAGCTTTTAAGTCTTTAATAAATATGATAATCTCATAAACTTACCATGTTACCGTCAGTCTATTTTTCCTTGATTTTGATCTTTTTCAAAACCACCATCATCATCAAAGGGAAACGATATGAATTATGATAGAGTTATAAATGGACCGAACTTTCTTTAACAACTTAAAAGTTTGGCTGGAGTGTTTTGCAAAAAATTAAAGCAAAGTCGGTAAATTTCAATTTTTTATGATTAGTAAGATAGATTCTTATGAAAAGGACTAACTTCATGTGTAGTTCAAATCTAAGACAAAAGTCGAGTTTGATTCTAACCAGCTAACTGTATATTGATCCAAATTTTGAACAGAATTGTTCTCGCTTAAACGAATTTTGAAATTATTGTAGTTACCGTTTTGATTATCAACATAACATATCGAAACCATTCTTAAATCGCAATGAAACCTTAGGATAGTGTGATCACATTCATATAAAATGCAAAAATGGGTAAGTGCTAGTTCATGCTTAAGCATTTAAAAAATGCTACATATACAGTAGTTTTGTACTAAAACAGCAAATTTGATAATATTCTGTATTATCGAAAAAATCACAATCCAAAATTCACGTATCGAAAGTTGGATAGATGTATCGGTGAGACTTAAGTCGAAGCGAGAAGCAACTCTTGTAGTGCCAGAGGTATAGCCGGTCTCCAGGTAGTGCCCTCGGGACTGTCCATTAGAGCAATTCCCAGGGCAGCTAAATCCTTTCGAATGGCATCGGACTTCTCATATTCCTTATTTAATCTTGCTGTTGCCCTTTCTTCAATCCTTTGCAATATTTGGTCTTCCGTCATATTTGAACGCTTCAAGGCCTTCTCTTTCAGTTGTTGCAAGGCCTGGAAATTATCATCACTTCACTTGAGATAAACTTAAAATAGTAAAATTTTGATTGAGCAAACAAAATATTTCCTTGACATTATTATCAATTACTCAACATGCTACCAGAAATATGTCAGCCAAATATAACAATATTACCTCTTTATAACTACTTGGCATGAGACCAACAACAGACAAAACATTCCTAATCGACTTCTCCAAGGCAGCTAGCGATTCTAGTCGCAATTCCTCTTCTTCCCTAAAAAGATCACATATGCCAAGTAGCAGGCATTAACACAAATGAAGAGGAAGATAGCTTTCACTGGTGTACATATGAAGAACTTCAGATTAAGTATAAGGGGTATATAAGTATCACCGACAGTCACATATGACTCCAGAAAACATATATA
>QFAX02000731.1:0-52425 GCA_003412495.2 Echium plantagineum
GACAAAAAATGGACGAAAGGAGGAACCTAAAAAAACCTAAAGGAAAAAATAAGACGAAATGCTACGTTTTGTGTTATTCATCAAATAAAGTGGCACGAATGTTAAATAAATAATGTAAGGATTATTAAAAGTTATCAAATTACATATTACAACACCCAAAGACAAAAAAAGACAAAAAGGACGAATATGAGAACCTTAAAACCCTAAAGGAAAAAATAAGACGAAATGCTACGTTTTGTGTTATTCATCAAATAAAGTGGCACGAATGTTAAATAAATAATGCACGGATTATCAAAAGTGTTATCAAATTACATATTACAACACCCAAAGACAAAAAAGACAAAAAAGGACGAATATGAGAACCTTAAACCCTAAGGAAAAAAATAAGACGAAATTCCACGTTTTGTGTTATTCATCAAATAAAGTGGCACGAATGTTAAATAAATAATGTACGGATTATTAAATGTGTTATCAAATTACATATTACAACACCAAAAGACAAAAAAAGACAAAAAAGGACGAATATGAGAACCTTAAAACCCTAAAGGAAAACTAAGACGAAATGCCACGTTTTGTGTTATTCATCAAATAAAGTGGCACGAATGTTAAATAAATAATGTAAGGATTATTAAAAGTGTTATCAAATTACATATTACAACACCCAAAGACAAAAAAAGACAAAAAAGGACGAATATGAGAACCTTAAAACCCTAAGGAAAAAATAAGACGAAATGCTACGTTTTGTGTTATTCATCAAATAAAGTGGCACGAATGTTAAATAAATAATGCAAGGATTATCAAAAGTGTTATCAAATTACATATTACAACACCCAAAGACAAAAGAAGACAAAAAAGGATGAATATGGGAACCTTAAAACCCTAAAGGAAAAAATAAGACGAAATGCCACGTTTTGTGTTATTCATCAAATAAAGTGGCACGAATGTTAAATAAATAATGTACGGATTATTAAAAGTGTTATCAAATTACATATTACAACACCCAAAGACAAAAAAAGACAAAAAAGGACGAATATGAGAACCTTAAAACCCTAAAGGAAAAAATAAGACGAAATGCCACGTTTTGTGTTATTCATCAAATAAAGTGGCACGAATGTTAAATAAATAATGTACGGATTATTAAATGTGTTATCAAATTACATATTACAACACCAAAAGACAAAAAAAGACAAAAAAGGACGAATATGAGAACCTTAAAACCCTAAAGGAAAAACTAAGACGAAATGCCACGTTTTGTGTTATTCATCAAATAAAGTGGCACGAATGTTAAATAAATAATGTAAGGATTATTAAAAGTGTTATCAAATTACATATTACAACACCCAAAGACAAAAAAAGACAAAAAAGGACGAATATGAGAACCTTAAAACCCTAAAGGAAAAAATAAGACGAAATGCTACGTTTTGTGTTATTCATCAAATAAAGTGGCACGAATGTTAAATAAATAATGTAAGGATTATTAAAAGTTATCAAATTACATATTACAACACCCAAAGACAAAAAAAGACAAAAAAGGACGAATATGAGAACCTTAAAACCCTAAAGGAAAAAATAAGACGAAATGCTACGTTTTGTGTTATTCATCAAATAAAGTGGCACGAATGTTAAATAAATAATGTACGGATTATTAAAAGTTATCAAATTACATATTACAACACCCAAAGACAAAAAAAGACAAAAAGGACGAATATGAGAACCTTAAAACCCTAAAGGAAAAAATAAGACGAAATGCTACGTTTTGTGTTATTCATCAAATAAAGTGGCACGAATGTTAAATAAATAATGCACGGATTATCAAAAGTGTTATCAAATTACATATTACAACACCCAAAGACAAAAAAGACAAAAAAGGACGAATATGAGAACCTTAAAACCCTAAAGGAAAAAATAAGACGAAATTCCACGTTTTGTGTTATTCATCAAATAAAGTGGCACGAATGTTAAATAAATAATGTACGGATTATTAAATGTGTTATCAAATTACATATTACAACACCAAAAGACAAAAAAAGACAAAAAAGGACGAATATGAGAACCTTAAAACCCTAAAGGAAAAACTAAGACGAAATGCCACGTTTTGTGTTATTCATCAAATAAAGTGGCACGAATGTTAAATAAATAATGTAAGGATTATTAAAAGTGTTATCAAATTACATATTACAACACCCAAAGACAAAAAAAGACAAAAAAAGGACGAATATGAGAACCTTAAAACCCTAAAGGAAAAAATAAGACGAAATGCTACGTTTTGTGTTATTCATCAAATAAAGTGGCACGAATGTTAAATAAATAATGCATGGATTATCAAAAGTGTTATCAAATTACATATTACAACCCCCAAAGACAAAAAAAGACAAAAAATGACGAATATGAGAACCTTAAAACCCTAAAGGAAAAAATAAGACGAAATTCCACGTTTTGTGTTATTCATCAAATAAAGTGGCACGAATGTTAAATAAATAATGCACGGATTATCAAAAGTGTTATCAAATTACATATTACAAGACCAAAATACAAAAAAAGACAAAAAAGGACGAATATGAGAACCTTAAAACCCTAAAGGAAAAAATAAGACGAAATGCTACGTTTTGTGTTATTCATCAAATAAAGTGGCACGAATGTTAAATAAATAATGCACGGATTATCAAAAGTGTTATCAAATTACATATTACAACACCCAAAGACAAAAAAAGACAAAAAATGACGAATATGAGAACCTTAAAACCCTAAAGGAAAAAATAAGACCAAATGCCACGTTTTGTGTTATTCATCAAATAAAGTGGCACGAATGTTAAATAAATAATGTACGGATTATTAAAAGTGTTATCAAATTACATATTACAACACCCAAAGACAAAAGAAGACAAAAAAGGATGAATATGGGAACCTTAAAACCCTAAAGGAAAAAATAAGACGAAATGCCACGTTTTGTGTTATTCATCAAATAAAGTGGCACGAATGTTAAATAAATAATGCATTGATTATCAAAAGTGTTATCAAATTACATATTACAACACCCAAAGACAAAAAAAGACAAAAAAGGACGAATATGAGAACCTTAAAACCCTAAAGGAAATAATAAGACGAAATGCCACGTTTTGTGTTATTCATCAAATAAAGTGGCACGAATATTAAATAAATAATGTACGGATTATTAAAAGTGTTATCAAATTTTATATTACAACACCCAAAGACAAAAAAAGAAAAAAAGGACGAATATGAGAACCTTAAAACCCTAAAGGAAAAAATAAGACGAAATGCCACGTTTTGTGTTATTCATCAAATAAAGTGGCACGAATGTTAAATAAATAATGTACGGATTATTAAAAGTGTTATCAAATTACATCATCAAATAACGTGGCACGAATGTTTAATAAATAATGTACGGATTATTAAAAGTGTTATCAAATTACATATTACAACACCCAAAGACAAAAAAAGACAAAAAAATACGAATATGAGAACCTTAAAAACCTAAAGGAAAAAATAAGACGAAATGCCTCGTTTTGTGTTATTCATCAAATAAAGTGGCACGGATGTTAAATAAATAATGTACGGATTATTAAAAGTGTTATCAAATTACATATTACAATACCCAAAGACAAAAAAAGACCAAAAAGGACGAATATGAGAACCTTAAAACCCTAAACAAAAAAATAAGACAAAATGCTACGTTTTGTGTTATTCATCAAATAAAGTGGCACGAATGTTAAATAAATAATGTACGGATTATTAAAAGTGTTATCAAATTATGAAATTACAGCAGGTTGAGAGCCCTCCGATGGTGCAGCTCCGCTAGTTAGATCCATGTACTATCGCCGGGCAACAACGATCGCAGCCGCCTGCAAAAGCTTCCTGGGCAGATGAGGTAGAGGAGTTGGATAAGCAAGAGGCCAAGAACAAACGTATGGCTATTGAGCACTCCTTTCAACTGGTGCGCTCTCCGCACGAGGGCTATTATAAAAACAGGCTTATTCTCAATATTCCGGGTTTCCAAGAAATGTCGCTCCAACAACAACAAGAGACTGCAGCTACCACTATGGCCGATTTCTACCAATGGAAAGTTACCTCCGCCCTTGAGGAGGACTTACAGAAGGATATTGTGCTACGCGACGCGCCAGATTCTGAGAAAGGCTGGCAAGTTGTAACCCACAAAAAGAAAAGAAGTCCTAGCTTAAAAGCTACACCTCCCGAGGACAGGCAAAGAATCAAAGCATCTCTCGATCCAGACTATGACGTAGATCGATTACAGGCTCGTATTCAACAGATGAAAAGAGCCTCGCCTCCAAAATGACAGCTTCAGGCTGAACTTTGAGTTCTCAGAGGGGCATAATTTGCCCTCCCCTAGCTGCTACTCCTTCTCCGTAATTTTCATTATGCGTTTTCTTTTTATTGTGTATGGGATGTTGACCCGTACCTTCTTATGTATTGGGCTTCGGCTCTAAACTCTTGATGCTTTTTAATATAAATCAAAGCCTGGGGGCTTTCACTTAAAAAAAAAAAAAAAAAAATTACATATTACAACACCCAAAGACAAAAAAAAGACAAAAAAATACGAATATGAGAACCTTAAAAACCTAAAGGAAAAAATAAGACGAAATGCCTCGTTTTGTGTTATTCATCAAATAAAGTGGCACGGATGTTAAATAAATAATGTACGGATTATTAAAAGTGTTATCAAGTTATCAGAGACATGGACAGTAGTTCCCCCCAAATCTTGTGCAAAGAGCTGTAGCCCTCCCTTGCAGAATGTCTCAGTAGCCACGCAGAACAGATTTGTAGACTTGGAAAAGCTTGATGTTTTTGATGATATTAGTGTCTCTCGCGGTGCTTCTTCCCTCCCGAGCTCCCCCAGGGCCTCTGCTCGTAAGAAAGGTATTGATATTCAGAGCTTCATGACGAGCTACAGACAGAGCTCGAAGAGTGTCTCCAGGTCCATACGTCCCCGACGCCACACTTTTCCTTTGGACCAGTCACATATTTTGAAGGACGGGCGGGGCCTTACCAATGTCGAATAAAATACTTTGTTGGAATCTACGCGGGGTTGGCAATTCTCCTACTCGTAGACGCATTCAGTCTCTTCGACGGCTTCATAAATTCAATATCTTATGTATTCAGGAGCCCATGATATCTGTTAAAAAATTGCCCATGTTATGTAAGAAGCTACACTTTTCTTCTGGTACTGCTAATGTTTCCAATAAAATTTGGTTACTGTGGGGTGATGATCACGCTATCCATATTCTGCGTGATGAATCCCAGATGTTACATGTTCGAGTGTCGACAGTAGGGACGGAGGATTTCTATCTCACAGTGGTTTATGCGGCATGCGCCCCCTCTGACCGTAGAGCACTTTGGCGCACTCTGACTGAGGTGGCGGACCCCGGTCTCCCTTGGGTTGTAATGGGGGACTTTAACTGCGTCTTGTCTAATAGTGAAATCTCAGGCTGTCGCCCTCAGCCTAGTATGGACGAGTTTGTTCAGTGTGTTGTGGATTGCAACTTGGAGGATGCTGGTTACACTGGTTCGGACTACACATGGGCTCAGGGGACGAAGTTTAAACGGTTGGACAGAGTTCTCACTAATCCAGGCTTTGTAGAGGTTTTCTCAGCTATTAGTGTACGTCATCTTCCTCGTACAGGTTCAGATCATGCACCCCTTTTGGTCGAATGTAAGAAAGGGGGCGAATTCTACAAATCTAGCTTTCGCTTTCAAAATATGTGGGTGCAGCACGAAGGATGTAGGCCTTTGGTGGCGTCCTCATGGGCTAAGCCATCTTGGGGTGATGACATTAACAAGTTTTGGCAAAAACTAAAGCGTCTCAAAGGGGAGTTCAAAGAATGGAATATCAGTACATTTGGTAACGTGTTCTCTAGGGTTGAGCAATTAGAGGATGAGGTTGCTATTTGTGAAGCAAAGTTTGAGGACTCTCCAAATGACCACACTCGGGCTACTCTGCAATTGGCAAAGGCAAACCACCTTAGATGGTTGTCAATGGAGGATGCGTACTGGAGGCAGAAGAGTAGTTGCCACTGGTTAAAAGAAGGAGACAAATCTACAAGGTTCTTTCACTCTTATGTTAAGCAACGCCGCAAAAGGAACCACATCTCGGGCACTTTGCAAAATGATGTATGGATTACTGATAAGCAGGAACTCGCGGACTCTGCGATAAGTTACTTTCAGGACTTATTTAAAGAGGAAGACATTGATGAGGCTGCCTTGGTTGATTGCATTCCTTCGCTCATTACAGCAGAGGACAACTGTATGTTGATGGCTCGTCCTAACAATAGTGAAATTCGGGAGGCGGTTTTCGGACTTAGCAAGGACAGCGCCGCAGGAGTTGATGGATTTAATGGGGTCTTCTACCAGACCTTTTGGGATATCATCGAGTATGACCTGGTAGCTGCGGTCACGGCTTTCTTCTCGGGGGCAAAAATGCCTAAGGGTGCTACTTCTACGTCTCTCTGCCTTATCCCAAAATCTGTTGGTGCACAGACTTGGTCTCAGTTCCGGCCTATAAGTTTGTGTACTTTCTTCAACAAAGTCATTACTAAAGTCATTAATACCAGACTGGGGTCCTTGCTTCCAAAGATTATCTCTCCAATGCAGGCTGGGTTTGTCAATGGCCGAAGTATCTATGATAACATTATGTTGGCTCAAGAACTCACTCATGAGATTGATCGCTCTTCCAGGGGAGGCAACGTCATCCTAAAGCTTGATATGATGAAGGCTTTTGATCGGTTGTCGTGGAAGTTTTTGAGGAAGATTCTATCAGCATTTGGGTTCGCTCCGGAATGGGTGGATCTTGTGATGGGTTGTATTGATCAATCTTGGTTCTCCGTTATGATAAATGGCGAACTTCAAGGTTACTTCCACGCTCACAAAGGTGTTCGTCAAGGCGACCCACTTTCTCCAGCTCTCTTCATCCTTGCTCAAGAATATCTTCTTAGGGGTCTCGCTCTCCTACACGAGCAGAATCCTGACATTCAATACAATGGTGGAGGAGCGGTGGTTGTGCCTTGCTTAGCATTCGCTGACGATTGTGTACTCTTTTGCAATGCTAAGGGAAGCTCTCTCAAGATTATTATGGATTGGCTGGCTCATTATCAGGCTGTCTCAGGTCAACGAATCAGTGCTGCGAAGAGTTCGTGTATTGTTTCTAGTAAAGCCAGTGTTGCTCGAGCTACTATTGTTGAACAGGCTACTGGTTTCTCTAAGGAAAAACTGCCCTTTCTATATTTAGGGACCCCTATCTTCAAAGGTCGTCGCAGGTGCTTTCTGTTTGATCAGCTCTCTGACAAATTGTCAAGTAAGATTACAAGTTGGGCTGCGACACAGATTTCCTATGGTGGGCGCCTTACTCTGCTCCAAACAGTATTGATGGCGCAGCCTCTTCACATCCTTCATACCATTGGTCTTCCGTTGGGCACGGGGAAAAAGATTCAGAATATTTGTAATGGATTCTTATGGGGTAAGCATCGCTGGGCTAAATGGGATCGTGAATGTTTTGGTTATGCTGAAGGGGGTCTCAATGTTAAGTCCTTAAGCATAATCAGCCAGGTGTGTAGTATTAAAGCATGGGTGAGATTCAGAATGGGTAATTCTTTATGGAGTGAGTTCATGAAGTCCAAGTATTGCAGCTTGTATGATCCAGCAGACGCTAAAATCTATCCGGGTCACTCGAGTTGCTGGAAATTTATCACTCAGGGGCGTGAGTACGCGGAGCCTCGCCTACACTGGATCCTTGGTGAGGGACGTTGCAGGTTTTGGAATGATTCCTGGATGATTGAGGGACTTCCAGTACCACTTCCTACGCATCATAGGGATCCTAAGCTGCGGGTGCAGGACGTATGGGTTAATGGTGAGTGGGATGTTACTAAGCTTCGCGAGATGGTTGATGCGCACACGCTTTCAGCTATTATTGCTACTCCTTTCCAGCTAGGGACACGCGATACATTGGTCTGGAAAGATGCACCTAATGGGGAATTCAGCTTCGCAGCGGTCTACAAATCCCTTGCTGTTAGAGGGCCCCCTATTCGACTCTTTGATTCCTTGTGGCATAGCTCTTTCCCCCCTGCCATGTCTATGCTTGCATGGAGAGTTTGCAATAATCTGATTCCTGTTGACGTTCGGATGCAGCACAAAGGAGTTCAATTGGTGTCTAAGTGTGTTTGCTGCGACCAAGTTGAGACCTTGGAACATGTTTTTTTAGAAAACGTGGTTGCCAGAGAAGTTTGGGCGTACTTAGGATCTTTGTTTGGGGTTTTTAATCTTCAGTTCAGGTCCATCAGTCATATCTTTGAGGTTTGGAGCCTGAGTACTTTGCATCAGGGTCACATTCGTAAGCTCATTCCTATTGTTGCTCTCTATGCTATTTGGGAGGCTCGCAACAAGGCTAAGCATCAAGGAGTGGAGTTCCGATCTTCACAGGTTCTGGGCCGTATCAAATGGATCATCACGTCTTGGTGTGGAGCAGGGTATGGTCGGTTAGCAGCCTGGAAAGGGGATCTTGAGGTTGCCCGGAAGTGGAACTGCCTCATTGTTGCACCTACGACCACTAGACCTCGTCTCGTCGGGTGGTTGAGACCTGCAGGGGGAAGATATAAACTGAACGTGGATGGCTCTTACGGGTTAGCAAGTGCGGGTGCTGGGGCAATCCTTCGGGACGACCAAGGGGCCATGCTATGGGCGTCCTCTACTCCTATTGTGGCAGCCTCCCCCTTTGAAGCCGAGCTACGGACTCTTATTGTTGGTCTTACTTGGTGTTTGGAACGCTCTGTTACTCATTTGGAGGTTGAAACGGACTCGACCCAGCTCTTTCATGCTCTTGTCCATTCCAGAGGGCCTTGGCAGTTGAGATCACAAATCATGGAAGCTCAACGGCTTGTGAAGGCTGCGGATGCTGATATGCACCATACCTGGAGGGAAGGAAACCACGCAGCAGACTTTATGGCCAAGTTAGCTGCCACTACTAGTACTTCCTATCATTGGCAACCAGGAGAAGAGTCCCCTCGCCTTCGGGCCATTGTTCGCTTGGAGCAGCTTGGCGTTCCCTACATTCGTAAGGGGCGTGGCTAACTTTTGTTTGCAGGTACTGCATTGGATTTCACTTCTTTTTGCAGGTACCACATGGAGAGGTTTGTCTGGGAGCTAGGAAACCTGCGGAGGGAATATCTACCGGAAGACCCGCACCCAGAGCTTTACGGCTTGCTGAGATGCTTGTTTATTTTTTATTTTGCTATGTGTGCTCATATTGTTTTGGCTAGGGGCACTTTATTCATTCTGTATAGGGAGTTTTTTGTTGCTTAATCCTGGGTGTTTTCTGGCACATGAGGACGGGAGGGGACGTAGGAGTCTTTACTTCTACAACCCCTCCCCTGCTCGCTAGACTTCTTGGGATTTTGCTCTAAAAAGCTCCATTATTTACTTTACAGTGTGTTTTAACTTTTGATGCTGCGATTCGTTCGCATGACTCTGTATTATTTGTTTTCTTAACACGTAAACCCCTCGTTGGGTTTAGCTTAAAAAAAAAAAAAAAAAAAAAAAAAAAAAAAAAAAAAAAGTTACATATTACAATACCCAAAGACATCAAATTGCATATTACAACACCCAAAGACATGTACAAGAGACAAAAATGCTCTCCAAAGGCGATTTCCAGATCTAGCCGTACCACCATCTTGCCACCTTCTCCGGCAGCTCCATGGCCGGATCTAGCCCACCCAGCCTGTCCCATCATCAAGAAGGGACGGAGAACCACCTTCTCCCCACTGGAGAGGGGTTGAAAAACCTACAAACACCACCACATTCGATTGACAAAACCCTGCACACGTCACTTCCACCTAACAATTCCGTACCACACCCTTTGCCCGACCAAACCCAGCAGCCATCCTACGCCACCATGGTCAATTCCAGAGGTCAAACGGAGTTCCCTCTACACGACTGTACGGTGGAGAAGCTGAAACCGATCTCATCCTTTGAAGGCAAACCAGCTGTTCTCTTTACAGTGGAGGACAAAGAGCAGTATCTGGAACAAATGGACTATGTTCTGGTTGGTAAGTTCATGAATGGTAGGCCTGCTCTTAGCTATATTAAGGAATTCTTTATTGGTTTAAAGCTCAAAGGGGACTATAACATCTCCTTATTTGATGCCAAACATATTATTGTTGAGTGCAAGCTCCTAGAAGACCGGAACAAGCTATGGATTAAGCAACAATGGTTTATCAGGAATTATTTGTTGAGAATGTTTATATGGACCCCGGAATTTGATCCTAAAGTGGAATCTCCTATTGTCCCTGCCTGGATTCACTTCCCAGGTCTAAAAGTTTTTCTGTACCAAGAGGATGCTCTAGCATCCATTGCTAATGCTATTTGGGAAGCCTGTTCGATTTAGCTCACACAATATTAATCGTGTCAAACTGGGCAAGGCCTCTATGCTAGTTGAACTGGATTTAACTAAGCCTATAGTTGATAAGACAAGAATTCAGTTTGTCGATGCCAAGGATCCCACCAAAACACATGGCTATTGGCAAGAAGTGCAGTATAATGATCTGCCAAAATACTTCTCTATATGTCAGCATCATGCCTGTGTATGCACTACCCAGGAGCCTCCTATTACAGCTCACCCTGCTCCAGCTGAGCCAGAGGAGGAACGTCCTATTGAAGATCAAGCTGTGCCCTCCAAGGAACTGGTGCTAGCACCCACCATCTTTGAGAAGCCTCACTCCCAAGTGTTAAGAACCAGCCCCTACCCTCGAGGCAAAAATATCTCCTTTTTGGCTCCCAAAAAAGTGTGGGTAGGGAAGACCAAACAGGGGAGCAGCATGAGTACCTCAAACAGGTTCGAACTTTTATCACCAGGGGGAATTATGAACTCTACTCTCTCTAATCTTGCCATCCCTGGTGGAAAAGGCAAAGAAATTGCAAGGAATGATGTCATTGAGATTGACACTGTGGACCACACCACACCTGGTACCTGGGCTGCTATGCACATGGAAGATTTGGATGATTTACAACTCCCTATTGAGAACACCAAGGAGTTGTCATTTTTTGATGATTAAACTCATATGCTGGAACCTGCGTGGAATTGGAAATGTTTCTACGTGCAGGAGACTCAAGAACTTGGTTAGAACACATAAACTCAATATGTTGGCCATTCAAGAACCATTGGTTAATCATTCTCAGATTTTGCATTTTAGAAATAAGCTTAAATTTGATCATTGTACTCATAATACAAATGGCAAAATTTGGCTTTTCTGGAACAATCTTTACACTATTACTATTATTGAAAATAATCATCAATTTCTTCATTGCTCAGTTTTACATCCTGACTATGAAGATACTATGTTTATTACATTTGTCTATGCCTCTTGTAACTCTACTACAAGGAAACTACTATGGGATGCTCTTTGTAGACTGTCCTCCTCCTCTCCACTTTGGATGGTGTGTGGTGACTTCAATGCCATCACATCTTGCACTGAACAATAGGGAGCACTCTCATTCAACTCCAGCTCCATGAAGGACTTCAACAACTGCATCAACAACTCACAGCTTCATGATGCAGGCTATATAGGATCCAGATTTACAAGAACCAATGGGAAGGTCTACTCTAGGCTTGATAGACTACTATGTGACCAAGACTGACTGGATTGGTTCACTCAATTGTCAGTCAGGCATCTTGCCAAGACCTGCTCAGATCACTGCCCATTATTGATCACTGGAATGACAAAGAAGAATATTATCAGAAGACCCTTTAAGTTTATGAATGTTTGGCTCAAACATGACACTATTGAAGAGGTTGTTACCAACTCATGGAAACAACAGATTGAAGGAGAACCTATGTTTGTTTTGATGGCCAAACTTAAAGCTTTAAAAATTGTACTCAAAAAGTGGAATTTTGAAGTTTTTGGAAATGTCTTCTCTGAGGTAGAAACTGCAGAGGACCATGTATTGTTCTGTGAGGAGGCACTTCTCAACAACTGCACAGCTACAAATAAAGATGCCCTGCAAAAAGCACAAGAAGAGTACATCAATAAAGTCTCAATTCAGGAGGACTTTCTGGCTCAGAAGGCAGGGATTTTTTGGATGGAAGAAGGAGATAGATCTACCAAGTTTTTTCATTCTTACATCAAAAAAAGAAATAGAAGAAAACAAATTCAAGGGATTCTAGATGATGGGAAATGGCTTGATACTAAATCTGATATTGCTGATAGTGCCACAAAGTTTTTCCAGAATGGTTTCACAGAGCATTCTAAGAATTTCCATGAAGATCAGATGATGAATATCCTACCTCACCTGGTAACAGATGTACATAATAAAATGCTCATTGAAGTACCTACCATGGAGGAAGTCAAGGAGGTTGTCTTCTCTTTGAATAAAAACAGCATGGCAGGAGCTGATGGCTTCAATGGAGCCTTTTTCCAACATTTTTGGAGTACAATCAACCATGATATTCATATGGCAGTTTGCTCATTCATGGCAGGAAATGATATGCCTAGAGGCATGAAGGCTACTATCATATCTCTCATACCAAAATGTGATGGCCCTGTATCTTGGAGCCAACACAGACCAATCAGCCTGTGTACATTTGCCAACAAAATTATCTCAAAAATTCTCAGCACAAGGCTTGCTATCATTCTTCCAGATATCATTTCAGATTTCCAATCTGGATTTGTTAGGGGAAGACTTATCAATGACAACATTCTCTTAGCACAGGAGATGACTCACCATCTCCACCTGCCAAGCAAGGGAGGTAATGTTATGCTCAAATTGGATATGTCAAAGGCATTTGACAAGATCTCCTGGGATTTTCTTACCTCTGTCTTGAAGAGATTTGGATTCTCCTGTACCATTGTGGAAAGATTTGTGTCCTGCATTAAAAACAATTGGTTTTCTGTCAACATTAATGGAGAGGCCAATGGCTTCTTTCAGTCATCACAGGGGCTAAGACAGGGTGACCCTTTGTCACCTGGTCTTTTTATACTGGCAGAAGATTACCTCCTTAGGGGTCTGCAGATATTGATGAATGATAATCCAGAGCTTGCATTCCATACAAAAAGTAAAATGATCATTCCCTGTCTTGCCTTTGCAGATGACTGCATCATTTTTTGCAATGGCAGGGTCTCATCTCTCAACACTATCATGTCATTTATTGATCATTACCAGCAAGTCTCTGGCCAGGTGCTCAATAGACAGAAAAGCTCTTGCATACTCAGCCACAAGATCTCTGATTGTAGAGCCAAAGCAATACTAGAGGCTACCAACTTTACCAGGGAGAAACTCCCATTTATGTACCTTGGGGTACCTATTTACAAGGGTAGAAAGCAAACAACAATCTTTGAGCATCTTATAGAGAATATAAAAGATAAAATTGCATCATGGGACCATAGACAACTTTCCTTTGGAGGGAAGATCATTCTCACTCAAAGTGTCCTCAATGTGATGCCAATTTATTACCTCCACATCCATAAATTGCCACAAGGGATTAGAGACAAGATTGAGAAGCTGCTGAATAAACACCTCTGGGGAGATAGTGCACACTGGTGCAGCTGGAAAACGTTTTGCGCACCTTATGAGGAAGGTGGACTCAACATAAGGCAATTGGATGATCTTTATACAACAGCTATGATCAAAGCCTGGTTTCGACTCAGAGAAGGAAAAAGTATCTGGAGCAGATTTATGCTACAGAGATACTGCAGGCTTCAGCACCCTACATTAGCCAAAGTGCATCCAAACCATTCAAGGCTTTGGAAGAATCTGGTTGAGGTCAGAAGCAGAGCTGAGACATACATTACCTGGTGCATTGGCACAGGACATTGCCATTTTTGGCAAGACTCCTGGCTTTCTTCTGGCCCACTGAACCCATCTTCTAATAGCAAGACATTAGTGAAAGATTTTTGGGCTAATGGGGAGTGGATGTGGTATAAACTCTCACCCATTTTATCCCAGGATCAAATACAAGAACTTGCTTTTATCAGTATCTCTGAGCATACTGACCAGATTATGTGGAAAGCATCAACTGACAGTCAATTCTCATTCAAGAACACTTGGAACTCAATCAGGGAACACCACAGCAAATCTGAGATCCATTCAAGAATATGGCACAATTCCATTCCCAAAAAGATGTCATTCCTTACCTGGAGACTTTTATCCAAGAGACTTCCAGTGGATAGTACACTTCAAACAAGAGGAATTAGTCTTGCTTCGAGATGCTTATGCTGCAATCAAAGGGAGACCTACCACCATATCTTCATCAGCAACATTATCTCTCAGAAAATCTGGCAACATTACTCACATCTCTTTGGCATTGAATTTTAAGATTCACTTTAGCCCTATAGATATCCAGCACAAGTGGAAGGGAGGGAAAGATCAGATTATCATTATGGTGCCTATCATCATTTTTTGGTGCCTTTGGGAAGCAAGAAACAAAGCTAAACATGAACAAAGAAAGTATGACTATCCTTCTATTGACAACAGAATCAAGCAACAATTGTCTCTTCTCTGCAGGGCTCACACTTTCACAGCTTCTCAGTGGGGAGCTCATCAAGATGCAGCTACCTTCCTTCATCTTCCTTTCAGGAAGCCCTCCCCAAAGCCACCCAAAATACTGAAATGGAGCAAGCCTAAATCAGGAAGGATCAAAGTCAATGTTGATGGCTCCTTCAAAAACAACACGGCAGCCATTGGAGGAATCATAAGGGATGCACAAGGTAACTTGTTGGTAGCTATTGGAAGACATGTCAAGGCAGAGCAAGCATTGCAAGCAGAAGTTCTGGCAGCCTATCATATTATTCAGTGGTGCTATGCCAAGGGATGGACAAATTTGGAGGTGGAAACAGATTCATTACATCTCACCAATATGATCAAGAGGAAAGATGGGCATTGGAAAATCAGGAGCACTGTGCTCAGGATCTCGGGGCTTCTTCATTCATCCAGATCAACTATTTCTCACATCAATCGAGAGCAAAACCAAGAAGCAGATTTTGTTGCTAAGGAAGCAATCGGATTGAGGAACCCCTTTGTTTGGACGAAAGAGGAAGCACCAAGGAAGCTCACAGCCATCTTAAATCTGGAGAAGATGGAGGTGCCATATGTCAAAAGGGCTCCAGACTGACCTAATTCTCAATTAGCAATTTTGTGTATATATTCGGATTTTGATTTTCTTTCGGGCAAATTAGAGCGTGTTCTGATTTGCCCCAGACTCCTTCTTTTAACACGCAATGCCGATTTAATACAATACCCAAAGACAAAAAAAGACCAAAAAGGACGAATATGAGAACCTTAAAACCCTAAACGAAAAAATAAGACGAAATGCCACGTTTTGTGTTATTCATCAAATAAAGTGGCACGAATGTTAAATAAATAATGTACGGTTATTAAAAGTGTTATCAAATTACATATTACAACACCCAAAGACAAAAAAAAGACAAAAAAATAAGAACATGAGAACCTTAAAAACCTAAAGGAAAAAATAAGACGAAATGCCTCGTTTTGTGTTATTCATCAAATAAAGTGGCACGGATGTTAAGTAAATAATGTACGGATTATTAAAAGTGTTATCAAATTACATATTACAATACCCAAAGACAAAAAAAGACCAAAAAGGACGAATATGAGAACCTTAAAACCCTAAACGAAAAAATAAGACGAAATGCCACGTTTTGTGTTATTCATCAAATAAAGTGGCATGAATGGTAAATAAATAATGTACCGATTGCGTTCCCTATCCATGCCTATTCTTCTTTTGAGGCTGAGGTTGAGTCTATGGTGGTGGTTTTGAGATGGGTTCTTGAGCATTCCTATGGAGGTCTACAGGTGGAAACGGATTCCTTGCAGCTGATGCAGGCTGATCAGCACTCTGGGGGTCCTTGGCAGTTGAGATCTAGGATCATGCTTATCAGGAGGTTACTTGAGCTCTTACAGTCGGAGCTTGGTCATGTTTGGCGGGAGCGGAATCATGCTGCTGACTACATGGCCAGGCACGCAGTGGTGCACAGTACCAGATTCACATGGAGACCGGGAGAGGAGACATCACAGTTCCGAGCTTTAATTAGATTGGAGCAGATTGGTCTCCCTTATATTCGGAGGACGAGATGATAGTCCTCATTCTTTATTTGCTAACATTGCTGTGTTTGTTATGGCTTGCAGGTGGTCCTTGGGCGTATTTTTTCATCTAATGTCGACTTCAAAGGGGGGGGCACATCTATAGCATCTGTCTACAGGGAGCTATCTATGTTAATGCCCTCTTGATCTCCTATGCAGGAGTGACGGAACCCCTTGAGGTTGATTGTGTTCATTTTGCAGGTACATGAGCATTGGCGGCTTTTGGTTAGGCCTGGATTGATAAGGCGACGAGCACAGTTGCCTTTCATATGGTTAGGCGTCGTCTGCTAAGACTTTGTCCGAGATTGAGCTATTGCCTGAGCCAGAGAGGGATAGAGTTGTTACATCATCTCTGATGGCATAGCGATTTATAGATAGACTTGCTGAGCGCGCTCCCCTTGTTTCTTTGAGCGCATATGTATACTTTTCAGGGGCTCTTCTATTCTGGGGTTTGGGTGTTTTCTAGCGCTGGATCCGGAGGTACGGCTGGGACTCCCACTTTCTCTCTTCTCTTCTCCAGCTTGCTGTTGGGCAAGGTTCTCTTACCACAGGGATTGGGGGTTTTGACATGGCAAGTGCATACACTCTTGCAGAGATGCAGGAGGGGGGGTTGAAGGGTGTATGCGCCCCATGCAGTGGTTTGGAGACTTGGTCCTTGTCCTGAGGCTTGCTGGAGGCAAGGTTCTCTTACCGCAGGGATGGGGGGACTGGTGTGGTAAGTGCATGCACCCCTGCAGAGATGCAGGAGGGGGGGATGAGGGGTGTATGTATCCCATGCAGCGGTTTGGAGACTTGGTCCTTGTCCTGGGGAGAGGTTTTGGGGGTCCTTCCTTGCCTTCCATCTTGCTAGACTTCCTAAACTACCATTAAGGAGAGCCCTAGTTTATTTACTTGTCTTATATTGCTTTCTAATGCGATACGCTCGCGAGACTATGTATTTCTTTTGCTTGAATGGTAACACGTAACCCCTGTTGGGTTTTGCTTAAAAAAAAAAAAAAAAATTACATATTATAACACCCAAAGACAAAAAAAGACAAAAAAGGACGAATATGAGAACCTTAAAACCCTAAACGAAAAAATACGACGAAATGCCACGTTTTGTGTTACTCATCAAATAAAGTGGCACGTATGTTAAATAAATAATGCACGGATTATCAGAAGTGTTATCAAATTACATATTACAACACCCAAAGACAAAAAAGGACGAATATGAGAACCTTAAAACCCTAAAGGAAAAAATAAGACGAAATGCCACGTTTTGTGTTATTCATCAAATAAAGTGGCACGAATGTTAAATAAATAATATACGGATTATTAAAAGTGTTACCAAATTAAATATTACAACACCCAAAGATAAAAAAAGACAAAAAAGGACAAATATGAGAACCTTAAAACCCTAAACGGAAAAATAAGACGAAATGCCACGTTTTGTGTTATTCATCAAATAAAGTGTCATGTTCAATAAATAATGTACGGATTATTAAAAGTGTTATCAAATTACATATTACAACAAAATTACATATTACAACAAAAAAAAAGATGAGAGCTTTTTTCTCTCTAGGTTAGGGTTTCTTCTTCATCTTTTTTTCAAAATTTTCGTTTCTTCCTCCACCACCTACGGCCACCATGGCTGATGGTGGTGCCTCCCCTTCGGTCCTACCACCTTTTGTGGTGAGGGAAACCTCCCCTATTACTCACGAAATCAATGGCTGCCAATCGAAGGAGATTCAAAATTTGAATTTCGAATTCCCTATTGTTCCTCCACCATCTCCGGCCACCTTGGTCGATGGTGGTGATTCCCTCTCGGCCCTGCCACCCCTTGTGGTGTGCGACACCACCCCTATTGCTCTCGAACAGGTTGGTTGCCAGCCACATAAAATTCAAAATTTGAATTTCGAAAACCCTAATTTCGAAATTTCAAAATCTCCTAATGCTAATCTGATGGTCAAGGGTGGATCCACCACCACCATAGTCTCGATTCCTACATCTCCTTCCCATGATAATTATACCAATGGGAGGGATGGACGTTTGAATCTGTGTAGGCCCGAGTTGGTGTTGCAATTCGAAAACCCTAGTGATGATCATCAAGGGGGCATGGCGATGGGGGCTGCTCCTAGGGCTCATGCCATATCTCAGGCAGGTTGCTCGGATGTTCTGGGTGATGGCTTGGCTTTGGACGAAACCAGAATTCAAGACCCTATCGGCTCCGCCCTTGGTGCCACTGGATCTGATGGTGGCGCCTCCCCTAGTGTTGGTGGTGGTGGTGTCAGGCTGCCCTCCCTGTTCCAAGTTCCCCTAAGTCACGCCTTGGGTGAAGCACAAGGGATTGGGGACGTGGGCTTGAGGACATCGAGTGCGGCTAGCCCTAACACTCTCACGCGGCAGGAACCAGACCTGGGCAGTTTGGCAGATTCTGGGAAGGCCCCCCCTGGGCTCCAGGGTCGTGTGGCTGCGCCCTGTGGTGCACTGGTGCCCGAGGCCTCGTTGGATGCTAAGGTGGCTAAGGCTAAAGACGCACAGGCTAACTCGGAGGTTCTGGACGCGAGGGTGGCTCAAGGCTGCTCGGATTTCCCCAGCTTAGACGAGGCTCTACGGACCAAGGCTCGACCACAGCAAGGTGTTGTTCCCTCGGCTAAGTCGGTTCGATTCATGGACCAATCTACACACATAATGCAACATACTAAGGTCATGAATGATGGCACCTTGCTAAGTAAATCAGTTGGTACTCTTGCTGCACCCGTACCACCTCATAAGATTGGCATCAATCATGGGAAAGGAGCTGGAAAGTGTGGGCACGCGACTAACGAGGCCGGGGAGGGTCCTAACATGGCATCCAGGGGCGTGGAACTCAGCCGTTCCTATGCCCAAACCGTGACTAGGGCAGTTCATGCTCCTCTGCCTCGTCGTGACAGTACCAGGAGGTACGTCATACCTCACCCCGTGACACTAGCCCCAACTGCTACGGTGAATGGCACGCCTACGGTCGTCTTCTCGGCGGATGACAAGGTACGCTTCTTATCATCTATGAAACACGTTTTAGTGGGTAAGTTTTCTCACGGGAGGCCTGCTATTAGTGACTTAAGGGAATTCTTTGTCAATTTAAAATTGAAAGGCGAATACAATTTTTCAATCTATGATGCTCGTCACGTTATTGTTGAATGTGCTTTGCTGGATGACTATGTGAGACTCTGGCTGCGTGTAACATGGTATATTAATGGTTTTCCTATGCGCATGTTTAAGTGGTCGCCCACTTTTGATGCTTCTATTGAGTCGTCTATTTGCCCGATTTGGATCAATTTGCCTAGACTTCCTATTTACATGTATTCAGAGGAGGCCTTATTATCTATTGCTAGTAGTGTTGGTGGTCCGCTGTGTATTGATCACCTTAACACTACTAGAACTCAATTAGGGTGTGCTAGTGTTTGTGTTGAGCTTGATGTAGCCCAGCCTCAGCCTGCTGAGATCATGGTTCGATTTGAGCATGCCCTAGCTAGCGGGAAAGTTGTTCGTGATGAGTTTGTTCAGAAAGTAACCTATGAGGATATGCCTCGTTATTGCTCTTCGTGCTGTCATCTGGGTCATGACCACGCTCAGTGCAAGTTTGGGGTTCCCCCCTCAGTCCCGAGGCAATCCAACCCTGTGGTGCAGAAGGAACTACAACCACCAACCCGTTTGGACAAAGGTAAGCATATTGAAGGTGCGGTCCAATCTGATGCTCCCAGGAGGCGTAGAAGGCGGGGGCGTAAGACTACGACTTGGAAAGCAAAAGAAAGGGTTGAGCACCCTTCTGAGAAACCACATCACGCTGATCAGGTCCAGCTCGCCCAACCCTTGGCTATCCTGGCCCGGTCGACTAACGAGGCCTTGGAAGGCCCCAGCAAGATCAGCATGGGCGTGGGAATCCAGCAAACCAATGCCCAAACCGCTCGGAGGCCATCTCCAGCTCCTCAGCCCCGAAATGACAGTACCAGGCCTCTTACAGTGACCATAGCCCCTGACCAAGTTTCAAACGAGGCCATGGAAGGCCCTAGAAAGAGCAGCATAGGCGTGGAAATCCGCCAGTCAGATGGCCAAACCGTTCATAGGCAGTCTCCAGCTCCTCAGGCCCGACCCGACAGTACCAGGCCTCAAACAGTCTCCATAGCTCCTGCCTTAGTTTCTGCTGTTGAGCCCCGAGAAGCTATTGTGGACAGGGAGTTGTCTATTCCGAGTGGTGCACCTTCCAGTGAGTCTCCATCTACAGCTGTATTAGAGACATGGACAGTAGTTCCCCCCAAATCTTGTGCAAAGAGCTGTAGCCCTCCCTTGCAGAACGTCTCAGTAGCCACGCAGAACAGATTTGTAGACTTGGAAAAGCTTGATGTTTTTGATGATATTAGTGTCTCTCGCGGTGCTTCTTCCCTCCCGAGCTCCCCCAGGGCCTCTGCTCGTAAGAAAGGTATTGATATTCAGAGCTTCATGACGAGCTACAGACAGAGCTCGAAGAGTGTCTCCAGGTCCATACGTCCCCGACGCCACACTTTTCCTTTGGACCAGTCACATATTTTGAAGGACGGGCGGGGCCTTACCAATGTCGAATAAAATACTTTGTTGGAATCTACGTGGGGTTGGCAATTCTCCTACTCGTAGACGCATTCAATCACTCCGGAGGCTTCATAAATTTAATATCTTATGTATTCAGGAGCCCATGATATCTGTTAAAAAATTGCCCATGTTATGTAAGAAGTTACACTTTTCTTCTGGTTCTGCTAATATCTCTAATAAAATTTGGTTACTGTGGGGTGATGATCACGCTATCCATATTCTGCGTGATGAGACCCAGATGTTACATGTTCGAGTGTCGACAGTAGGGGCGGAGGATTTCTATCTCACAGTGGTTTATGCGGCATGCGCCCCCTCTGACCGTCGAGCACTTTGGAGCACTCTGACTGAGGTGGCGGACCCCAGTCTCCCTTGGGTTGTTATGGGGGATTTTAACTGCGTCTTGTCTAATAGTGAAATCTCAGGCTGTCGCCCTCAGCCTAGTATGGACGAGTTTGTTCAGTGTGTTGTGGATTGCAACTTGGAGGATGCTGGTTACACTGGTTCGGATTACACATGGGCTCAGGGGACGAAGTTTAAACGGTTGGACAGAGTTCTCACTAATCCAGGCTTTGTAGAGGTTTTCTCAGCTATTAGTGTACGTCATCTTCCTCGTACAGGTTCAGATCATGCACCCCTTTTGGTTGAATGTAAGAAAGGGGGCGAATTCTACAAATCTAGCTTTCGCTTTCAAAATATGTGGGTGCAGCACGAAGGATGTAGGCCTTTGGTGGCGTCCTCATGGGCTAAGCCATCTTGGGGTGATGACATTAACAAGTTTTGGCAAAAACTAAAGCGTCTCAAAGGGGAGTTCAAAGAATGGAATATCAGTACATTTGGTAACGTGTTCTCTAGGGTTGAGCAATTAGAGGATGAGGTTGCTATTTGTGAAGCAAAGTTTGAGGATTCTCCAAATGACCACACTCGGGCTACTCTGCAATTGGCAAAGGCAAACCACCTTAGATGGTTGTCAATGGAGGATGCGTACTGGAGGCAGAAGAGTAGTTGCCACTGGTTAAAAGAGGGAGACAAATCTACAAGGTTCTTTCACTCTTATGTTAAGCAACGCCGCAAAAGGAATCACATCTCGGGCACTTTGCAAAATGATGTATGGATTACTGATAAGCAGGAACTCGCGGACTCTGCAATAAGTTACTTTCAGGACTTATTTAAAGAGGAAGACATTGATGAGGCAGCCTTGGTTGATTGCATTCCTTCGCTCATTACAGCAGAGGACAACTGTATGTTGATGGCTCGTCCTAGCAATAGTGAAATTCGGGAGGCGGTTTTCGGACTTAGCAAGGACAGCGCCGCAGGAGTTGATGGATTTAATGGGGTCTTCTACCAGACCTTTTGGGATATCATCGAGTATGACCTGGTAGCTGCGGTCACGGCTTTTTTTTCGGGGGCAAAAATGCCTAAGGGTGCTACTTCCACGTCTCTCTGCCTTATCCCAAAATCTGTTGGTGCACAGACTTGGTCTCAGTTCCGGCCTATAAGTTTGTGTACTTTCTTCAACAAAGTCATTACTAAAGTCATTAATACCAGACTGGGGTCCTTGCTTCCAAAGATTATCTCTCCAATGCAGGCTGGGTTTGTCAATGGCCGAAGTATCTATGATAACATTATGTTGGCTCAAGAACTCACTCATGAGATTGATCGCTCTTCCAGGGGAGGCAACGTCATCCTAAAGCTTGATATGATGAAGGCTTTTGATCGGTTGTCGTGGAAGTTTTTGAGGAAGATTCTATCAGCATTTGGGTTCGCTCCGGAATGGGTGGATCTTGTGGTGGGTTGTATTGATCAATCTTGGTTCTCCGTTATGATAAATGGCGAACTTCAAGGTTACTTCCACGCTCACAAAGGTGTTCGTCAAGGCGACCCACTTTCTCCAGCTCTCTTCATCCTTGCCCAAGAATATCTTCTTAGGGGTCTCGCTCTCCTACACGAGCAGAATCCTGACATTCAATACAATGGTGGAGGAGCGGTGGTTGTGCCTTGCTTAGCATTCGCTGACGATTGTGTACTCTTTTGCAATGCTAAGGGAAGCTCTCTCAAGATTATTATGGATTGGCTGGCTCATTATCAGGCTGTCTCAGGTCAACGAATCAGTGCTACGAAGAGTTCGTGTATTGTCTCTAGTAAAGCCAGTGTTGCTCGAGCTACTATTGTTGAACAGGCTACTGGTTTCTCTAGGGAAAAACTGCCCTTTCTATATTTAGGGACCCCTATCTTCAAAGGTCGTCGCAGGTGCTTTCTGTTTGATCAGCTGTCTGACAAATTGTCAAGTAAGATTACAAGTTGGGCTGCGACACAAATTTCCTATGGTGGGCGCCTTACTCTGCTCCAAACAGTATTGATGGCGCAGCCTCTTCACATCCTTCATACCATTGGTCTTCCGTTGGGCACGGGGAAAAAGATTCAGAATATTTGTAATGGATTCTTATGGGGTAAGCATCGCTGGGCTAAATGGGATCGCGAATGTTTTGGTTATGCTGAAGGGGGTCTCAATGTTAAGTCCTTAAGGATAATCAGCCAGGTGTGTAGTATTAAAGCATGGGTGAGATTCAGAATGGGTAATTCTTTATGGAGTGAGTTCATGAGGTCCAAGTATTGCAGCTTGTATGATCCAGCAGACGCTAAAATCTATCCGGGTCACTCAAGTTGCTGGAAATTTATCACTCAGGGGCGTGAGTACGCGGAGCCTCGCCTACACTGGATCCTTGGTGAGGGGCGTTGCAGGTTTTGGAATGATTCCTGGATGATTGAGGGACTTCCAGTACCACTTCCTACGCATCACAGGGATCCTAAGCTGCGGGTACAGGATGTATGGGTTAATGGTGAGTGGGATGTTACTAAGCTTCGCGAGATGGTTGATGCGCACACGCTTTCAGCTATTCTTGCTACTCCTTTCCAGCTAGGGACACGCGATACATTGGTCTGGAAAGATGCACCTAATGGGGAATTCAGCTTCGCAGCTGTCTACAAATCCCTTGCTGTTAGAGGGCCCCCTATTCGACTCTTTGATTCCTTGTGGCATAGCTCCTTTCCCCCTGCCATGCCTATGCTTGCATGGAGAGTTTGCAATAATCTGATTCCTGTTGACGTTCGGATGCAGCACAAAGGAGTTCAATTGGTGTCTAAGTGTGTTTGCTGCGACCAAGTTGAGACCTTGGAACATGTTTTTTTAGAAAATGTGGTTGCCAGAGAAGTTTGGGCGTACTTAGGATCTTTGTTTGGGGTTTTTAATCTTCAGTTCAGGTCCATCAGTCATATCTTTGAGGTTTGGAGCTTGAGTACTTTGCATCAGGGTCACATTCGTAAGCTCATTCCTATTGTTGCTCTCTATGCTATTTGGGAGGCTCGCAACAAGGCTAAGCATCAAGGAGTGGAGTTCCGATCTTCACAGGTTCTGGGTCGTATCAAATGGATCATCACGTCTTGGTGTGGAGCAGGGTATGGTCGGTTAGCAGCCTGGAAAGGGGATCTTGAGGTTGCCCGGAAGTGGAACTGCCTCATTGTTGCACCCACGACCACTAGACCTCGTCTCGTCGGGTGGTTGAGACCTGCAGGGGGAAGATATAAACTGAACGTGGACGGCTCCTTCGGGTTAGCAAGTGCGGGTGCTGGGGCAATCCTTCGGGACGACCAAGGGGCCATGCTATGGGCGTCCTCTACTCCTATTGTGGCAGCTTCCCCCTTTGAAGCTGAGCTACGGACTCTTATTGTTGCTCTCACTTGGTGTTTGGAACGCTCTGTTACTCATTTGGAGGTTGAAACGGACTCGACCCAGCTCTTTCATGCTCTTGTCCATTCCAGAGGGCCTTGGCAGTTGAGATCACAAATCATGGAAGCTCAACGGCTTGTGAAGGCTGCGGATGCTGATATGCACCATACCTGGAGGGAAGGAAACCACGCAGCGGACTTTATGGCCAAGTTAGCTGCCACTACTAGTACTTCCTATCATTGGCACCCAGGAGAAGAGTCCCCCCGCCTTCGGGCCATTGTTCGCTTGGAGCAGCTTGGCGTTCCCTACATTCGTAAGGGGCGTGGCTAACTTTTGTTTGCAGGTACTGCATTGGATTTCTCTTCTTTTTGCAGGTACCACATGGAGGTTTGTCTGGGAGCTAGGAAACCTGCGGAGGGAATACCTACCGGAAGAGCCGCACCCAGAGCTTTACGGCTTGCTAAGATGCTTGTTTCTTTTTTATTTTGCTGTGTGTGCTCATATTCTCGGGGCACTTTATTCATTCTGTATAGGGAGCTTTTTGTTGCTTAATCCTGGGTGTTTTCTAGCACATGAGGACGGGAGGGGACGTAGGAGTTTTCACTTCTACAAACCCTCCCCTGCTCGCTAGACTTCTTGGGATTTTGCTCTAAAAAGCTCCATTATTTACTTTACAGTGTGTTTTAACTTTTGATGCTGCGATTCGTTCGCATGACTCTGTATTATTTGTTTTCTTAACACGTAAACCCCTCGTCGGGTTTAGCTTAAAAAAAAAAAAAAAAATTACATATTACAACACCCAAAGACAAAAAAAAAGACAAAAAAATACGAATATGAGAACCTTAAAAACCTAAAGGAAAAAATAAGACCAAATGCCTCGTTTTGTGTTATTCATCAAATAATGTGGCACGGATGTTAAATAAATAATGTACGGATTATTAAATGTGTTATCAAATTACATATTACAATACCCAAAGACAAAAAAAGACCAAAAACGACGAATATGAGAACCTTAAAACCCTAAAGGAAAAAATAAGACGAAATGCCACGTTTTGTGTTATTCATCAAATAAAGTGGCACGAATGTTAAATAAATAATATACGGATTATTAAAAGTGTTACCAAATTAAATATTACAACACCCAAAGATAAAAAAAGACAAAAAAGGACAAATATGAGAACCTTAAAACCCTAAACGGAAAAATAAGACGAAATGCCACGTTTTGTGTTATTCATCAAATAAAGTGGCATGAATGTTCAATAAGTAATGTACGGATTATTAAAAGTGTTATCAAATCAGGCAGGATTTGTAGCTGGAAGATGTTTAAGTGACAATGTGCTGTTAGCCCAGGAGTTAATCCATCATATTGATAAAACTAAAAATGGTGGAAATTTGGTATTAAAATTGGATATGTCAAAGGCCTTTGACAAGCTGTCCTGGCAGTTCTTGAGAGTGGTCCTGACTAAATTTGGGTTTAATGATCAACTAATTACCTTGATCATGCAGTGTATAGATCAAAGTTGGTTCTCAGTTATGGTCAATGGGGAGGTTCATGGTTACTTTAAGTCTACCAAGGGAGTTAGGCAAGGGGATCCGTTATCCCCAGCTCTCTTTATCCTAGCTGAGGAGTATTTTATTAGAGGCCTGCATCATCTGTTTGCCCAACACAGTGAGCTGTGTTATCAGTATGGGGGCAACATTGTAGTCCCATGTTTAGCTTATGCAGATGACTGCATCATATTTACTAATGGGAGGAAAAGCTCCATTGTTAAGGTCATGGAATGGATTGAACACTATCAAAGTATTTCGGGGCAAGCTATCAATAAGAGCAAAAGCTCCTTTATTTTATCTACCAAAGCAAGTAGGGCTAGAGCTGCTATTGTGGCACTTGGGACAGGTTTCAGAGCTGGTACAATGCCTTTTACCTACCTGGGAACCCCTATATACAAGGGCAGAAGGTCTTGTTTCCTTTATGATCCCCTCATAGCTAAAATCACTGAGAAGATTAATGGGTGGCCATTACATCTCATATCTTATGGAGGAAGGCTGACCTTGGCACAGTCAGTGCTTCAGGCCATCCCTCTTTACTTGATGCAATCTATGTTCATCCCTGCTACTGTTATTAAAGCTATGGAGACTATTTTCAATGGTTTCTTTTGGGGAAAAAACAGGGCAGCATCCTGGAAGAAGCTTTGTAGTAAATATTCTGAGGGAGGGCTCAATGTTAGGGGACTTAGAGACCTTAATCTAGCTTGTATGGCTAAGGCCTGGGTAAATTTCAGAGAACAGAAATCTTTATGGGCAAGAGTGATGAATGCAAAATACTGTCAGAAAGGCCATCCAGCCACCACCAAGGTGCATTCAGCACACTCTAGATGTTGGAAATGGATCAATCTGGGCAAGGAATATGCAGAAGGTAATATATATTGGCTGCTAGGGAATGGTCACTGTCTCTTCTGGGCTGAAAGGTGGATGCTAGAAGGGTGTCCTCAACCTTTGGAGGGTACTACCCCAGATCTTAAACTAACTGTTGGTCAGGTGTGGAGGGATGGGGCCTGGGATCTAGATAAATTGCAAGCTCTGGTGGCTGCTGATGATCTCCCTAGGATACTTGACACTCCAGTGCAAGTAGCTGAGGAGGATGTCCTCATTTGGAAGGGTACTGCTTCCAGTAAGTTCTCTCTTAGCATAGCATATGATAACATACATGGTCAGAGACAAAGCTCTGCTCTTCTTGGCACTCTCTGGCATAGCACATTCCCTACTAGGATGTCTGTCTTAGCTTGGAGGATTCTTAAGGGGTATATCTCTGTTGATGTCACTATGCAAAGAAAGGGAATTGCCTTGGCTTCAAAATGTGGCTGCTGTAGTCAGGAGGAAACTCTCACACATGTCTTCATTTCTAATCCTCATGCAGCTGCTATCTGGTTGCATTTGAATAGGATGTTTGGCCTTCAGCAATCTGGATTTAGCACTATTACAGATATGTTTAATCATTGGTCCCTTTCTACTGCTACTCCTGGGCATATTCGAAGGCTTGTGCCACTGATAACCTTGTCGGTTTTGTGGGAATCAAGGAATCAATGTAAATACTCTAGTGTTAGGTATAATACTAGATATATTATTCAGAGAGTTACTAATGTTATTACAATGTGGGGTAAGACTGGTAGGTGTGCTTTGGAACAATGGAAAGGGGATATCTCGGTGGCACACACCTTTGGGGCACTGATCAGACCTCTGAGGGCCCTTACTTACAAAGCTGTGGGTTGGATTCCCCCACCTGATGGGCAGCTTAAAATGAATATTGATGGGTCTTATAAGTTGATGAATGGTGGAGCTGGTGGTGTACTCAGGAATTCTAATGGGGAGTTGGTGGCAGCTTTTGCACACCCCCTAATAGCTCTGTCAGCTCTGGATGCGGAGGTCCAGGCCTTACACCATGGGCTACTCTGGTGTCAATCTCTCAGTCACACCTGCACTCAGGTGGAATCGGACTCCCTCCTGCTGGTTCGCGCTATTAAAGACAAGAAGGGACCATGGCAAGTTTTAGCACGAATTTGGCAGGTTGCGGATATGTTGGAAAATATGAACTCGCACCTTACGCATGTATGGAGAGAAAGGAACAACGTGGCAGATTACTTAGCGAAGGAGGCCTCCAATGGTGTTGATCAAATATGGACCCCTGGCCAAGAGACTGAACGGTTGAGAGCTATGATCCGGTTGGAGCAAATTGGTGTTCCGTATATACGTAAATGTAATAGTTTTAGTTAGCTTCTTTTTAGGTTACTAGGCTTTTGTAGGCCTTATTCTTTCAGCAATCAACCCCTATGAGGATTGATTGGCTACTATTTTGTATTAACATTCTTTTTTGATTAACACGTAAGCCCCAGGCGTGGGTTTTTCCAAAAAAAAAAAAAAAAAAAAAAAATTACATATTACAACACCCAAAGACAAAAAAAAAGACAAAAAAATACGAATATGAGAACCTTAAAAACCTAAAGGAAAAAATAAGACCAAATGCCTCGTTTTGTGTTATTCATCAAATAATGTGGCACGGATGTTAAATAAATAATGTACGGATTATTAAAAGTGTTATAAAATTACATATTACAACACCCAAAGACAAAAAAAGACAAAAAAGGACGAATATGAGAACCTTAAAACGCTAAACGAAAAATTACGACGAAATGCCACGTTTTGTGTTATTCATCAAATAATGTGGCACAAATGTTAAATAAATAATGCACGGATTATCAGAAGTGTTATCAAATTACATATTACAACACCTTAAGACAAAAAAAGACAAAAAAGGACGAATATGAGAACCTTAAACCCTAAAGGAAAAAATAAGACGAAATGCCTCGTTTTGTGTTATTCATCAAATAAAGTGGCACGAATGTTAAATAAATAATGTACGGATTATTAAAAGTGTTATCAAATTACATATTACAACACAAAATTACATATTACAACATCAAATTACATATTACAACCTAAGGGTGGCGATTCCTAGCCTCCACCATTGAGCCCCCACCGCCGCCGCCGGCCACCACCATGGCTGGGGGTGAACCACCTCCCCTCTCCCTGCCGCCCACTGTGGTAGGTGACAAACAGCCCCACCCTCAAGGTATATGCGCAAAACCTTCAAACTCTAGGATTCCTAGTGAGTGTAGGACTCCCTCTGAGGCGCCGCCGCCTGCCACCACCATGGCTGTGGGTGACCCTCCTCCCCTCTCCCTGCCGCCCACTGTGGCAGGTGACAAACAGCCCCACCCTCACGGTGAGACAGTGATCTGCGCAAATCCGACCTCCTCTAGGATTCCTAGTGCGCCTAGGATTCTCCCTGAGGCGGCCCTCTCTGCGGCCAGGGCAGCAGCGCCACACCTAGGCTTGCTGCGTGCTCTGCTAGAGCAAGGCGTCGAGAAGCCTGCTCTGGGTAGGAGTCTTGCACCAGAGGCGCATCAGCGTGCCGAGTCTGCAGCTGCGGCTGCCATGCCTGCACCCGTGCCCAGCCAGGCGCCCAAGGATCGTGCCAGTGTCCAAGCACCCGTACCCAGGGTCTCTGCCAGCGCGCCGAATTCGCGCCTTACCATGACCAATGAGCAGATGTTGCAGCGTTGGCCAGCCCTTGTCCCTCGTTATGGCAAGCAATCGAATGAGGTTGCTCCAAGTCTTTCCTATGCCGACATTGCTAAGGGCAAAAAACACACGGCCAAATCAAACGCAAACAGAATTGTTGTACCTTGGTTCATGGACCCAACCCCTTTTGATTCAAGCTCTACCGCTGGCGCCACAACAATTTCCATAACCAGAGCGGAGAAGAATCGATTGGTGAACAATCTAAAGTGGGTCCTTGTAGGCAAATTCTCTCATGGGAGGCCCACCCTCAAAGCAATTCAGCAATTCTTTCAGAATATCGAACTCCAAGGTGATATCAATTGCGCTAATTTGGATGCTAAACACATTATTATTGAATGCTCCTCTTATGTTGATTTTTATTTTATTTGGATGCAATTAGTGTGGCATATACATGGTTATGATATGCGTATGTTCAAATGGTTTCCAAACTTTTCTACTAAAGTTGAGTCTTCCATTGCTCCTACATGGATTCGAATTGAGGGTCTCCCATTGTATTTATTTGATGAACCCACTCTTTTAAGAATTGCTTCTATTATTGGTAATCCGATCAAAGTGGATACGAGGAATGTTGAACGGTCGAATCTGGGATCGGCCAGAATTTGTGTTGAATTGGATGTAGTTAAGCCAATAATTACAACAATCTCGATAGATGTCCTTGATGAGCATTCTGGGGAAACTATTGAAACAAGAGAGGCGTCTGTCTTCTATGATGTCTTGCCTTATTTCTGTAAGCACTGTTCGCACATTGGTCACCAAGAAGAGCACTGTAAAAGGATGATTGGTGCGTCTACTAAGGGCCCCTCAATGAAGGAGGTTGAGCATGCAGCTGCAGTTAGGGTGGTGCCTTCTCAACGGGGTCGCAGGCAGGTGTGGCAACGGGTTGGGGCTACACCCATCTCGAATATTGTCCAGTCTCCTCGGTTTGATGAGAGGGAGGTGGATGCAGATGGGCCTTTCAGGATAGACGATAATACACAGCAAGTCATTGATCTTGACTTGCCACGGCAGGCCATTGATCGTGTAAAAGAGCAGCAGCAGGTGTCTACCAGCAACGCATTCGAACTGTTGCAGATTGAAGAACAGGAGGGCTCGGACACTCCAACAGATCAGGTGACATGCAGTTTTGAGTGTATGGATGGCACGGATGATGCTCAGCCTGTGGTCCAGCACCAGCCGACATCTCCTGCTTCCGCACCCACACATTCAGACCGTATAGGTTCGCGTGAAGATAAGGTAAGGCAGAGGCCAAGATCTGCAGATTCGACCCTTGGCCGGAAGCAAACTTTGGTCCGGATGCTTCAGTTAGGTCCCCGCAAGAGCATGGACCAAAACTACATCGACCCAGTCACGAAACTGTCTTGGGCTGATGAAGTCGAGGCAATGGAGCAACAGGAGGCTAAGCCCCGCATGGCCCTTGAACATTCCGTTGCACTTATCAGGTCTCCTGCGGAGGGTTATTACAAAAATATGTTGATTCTTAATGTTCCAGGTTTCCAGCAAATGTCGCAGCTACAGCGTAAAGAGAAAGCAGCAAGTGTTATGGCAGATTTCTACCAATGGAAGATTACCTGCGATCTCGAGGAGGCAGTGCGCAAGGACTCGCTGCAACACAAAGAGTCAGTTGCTGAGAAGGGCTGGCAGGTTGTCACGCACAAAAAGAAGAGAACGTTACACGACACCGCCACACCACGAGTTCGGACTTTAGGCACACAAGGCCCATCTACCACGGTTTCTCCCAAGCCAAGACAAGGGCACAAACCACGGGGCGACTTCTCACTTGATCCAGAATACAACATAGAGCAGTTACATGCTCGTATCCAAAAGATGAAGAGGGACTCGCCTCAAAAACGGCAGCTGCAGGCAGAACTTAGAGTTCTCCGAGGAGCGTAATCGCGCACTCTAGGTTGCTTTTTATTTTTAGTTCTTTTTATTATGTTTTTCATTTAATGGTGTGCGGGAACTTATCCTGTCCCTCCTTATGTATTGGGCTTCGGCTCTGAACCTTTATGTGTTTTTAATAAAACAAAAGCCGTGGGGCTTTATTTAAAAAAAAAAAAAAAAAAAAAAAAAAAAAAAAAAAAAAAAAAAAAAATTACATATTACAACACCCAAAGACAAAAAAGGACGAATATAAGAACCTTAAAACCCCAAATTAAAAAATAAGACGAAATGCCACGTTTTGTGTTATGCAGCAAATAAAGTGGCATGAATGTTAAATAAATAATGTACGGATTATTAAAAGTGTTATCAAATTACATATTACAACACCCAAAGACAAAAAAAGACGAATATGAGAACCTTAAAACCCTAAATGGAAAAATAAGACGAAATACCACGTTTTGTGTTATTCATCCAATAAAGTGGCACGAATGTTAAATAAATAATGCACGGATTATCAAAACTGTTATCAAATTAAATATTAGAACACCCAAAGACAAAAAACGACAAAAAAGGACGAATATGAGAACCTTAAAACCCTAAAGGAAAAAATAAGAGGAAATGCCACGTTTTGTGTTATTCATCAAATAAAGTGGCACGAATGTTAAATAAATAATACACGGATTATCAAAAGTGTTATCAAATTACATGTTACAACACCCGAAGACAAAAAAAAAGACAAAAAAGGACGAATATGAGAACCGTAAAACCCTAAACGAAAAAATAAGACGAAATGCCACGTTTTGTGTTATTTATCAAATAAAGTAACACGAATGGTAAATAAATACTGTACGGATTATCAAAAGTGTTATCAAATTACATATTACAACACCCAAAGACAAAAAAAGACAAAAAAGGACGAATATGAGAACCTTAAAACCCTAAACGAAAAAATACGACGAAATGCCACGTTTTGTGTTATTCATCAAATAAAGTGGCACAAATGTTAAATAAATAATGCACGGATTATCAGAAGTGTTATCAAATTACATATTACAACACCTAAAGACAAAAAAGGTCGAATATGAGAACCTTAAAACCCTAAAGGAAAAAATAAGACGAAATGCCACATTTTGTGTTATTCATCAAATAAAGTGGCACGAATGTTTAGTAAATAATGTACGCATTATTAAAAGTGTTATCAAATTACATATTACAACACCCAAAGACAAAAAAAGACAAAAAAGGACGAATATGAGAACCTTAAAACCCTAAAGGAAAAAATAAGATGAAATGCCTCGTTTTGTGTTATTCATCAAATAAAGTGGCACGAATGATAAATAAATAATGTACGGATTATCAAAAGTGTTATAAAATTACATATTACAACACCCAAAGACAAAAAAAGACAAAAAAGGACGAATATGAGAACCTTAAACCCTAAAGGAAAAAATAAGACGAAATGCCTCGTTTTGTGTTATTCATCAAATAAAGTGGCACGAATGTTAAATAAATAATGTACGGATTATTAAAAGTGTTATCAAATTACATATTACAACACCCAAAGACAAAAAAGGACGAATATAAGAACCTTAAAACCCCAAACGAAAAAATAAGACGAAATGCCACGTTTTGTGTTATTCAGCAAATAAAGTGGCATGAATGTTAAATAAATAATGTACGGATTATTAAAAGTGTTATCAAATTACATATTACAACACCCAAAGACAAAAAAAGACGAATATGAGAACCTTAAAACCCTAAATGGAAAAATAAGACGAAATACCACGTTTTGTGTTATTCATCCAATAAAGTGGCACGAATGTTAAATAAATAATGCACGGATTATCAAAACTGTTATCAAATTAAATATTAGAACACCCAAAGACAAAAAACGACAAAAAAGGACGAATATGAGAACCTTAAAACCCTAAAGGAAAAAATAAGAGGAAATGCCACGTTTTGTGTTATTCATCAAATAAAGTGGCACGAATGTTAAATAAATAATACACGGATTATCAAAAGTGTTATCAAATTACATGTTACAACACCCGAAGACAAAAAAAAAGACAAAAAAGGACGAATATGAGAACCGTAAAACCCTAAACGAAAAAATAAGACGAAATGCCACGTTTTGTGTTATTTATCAAATAAAGTAACACGAATGGTAAATAAATACTGTACGGATTATCAAAAGTGTTATCAAATTACATATTACAACACCCAAAGACAAAAAAAGACAAAAAAGGACGAATATGAGAACCTTAAAACCCTAAACGAAAAAATACGACGAAATGCCACGTTTTGTGTTATTCATCAAATAAAGTGGCACAAATGTTAAATAAATAATGCACGGATTATCAGAAGTGTTATCAAATTACATATTACAACACCTAAAGACAAAAAAGGTCGAATATGAGAACCTTAAAACCCTAAAGGAAAAAATAAGACGAAATGCCACATTTTGTGTTATTCATCAAATAAAGTGGCACGAATGTTTAGTAAATAATGTACGCATTATTAAAAGTGTTATCAAATTACATATTACAACACCCAAAGACAAAAAAAGACAAAAAAGGACGAATATGAGAACCTTAAAACCCTAAAGGAAAAAATAAGATGAAATGCCTCGTTTTGTGTTATTCATCAAATAAAGTGGCACGAATGATAAATAAATAATGTACGGATTATCAAAAGTGTTATAAAATTACATATTACAACACCCAAAGACAAAAAAAGACAAAAAAGGACGAATATGAGAACCTTAAACCCTAAAGGAAAAAATAAGACGAAATGCCTCGTTTTGTGTTATTCATCAAATAAAGTGGCACGAATGTTAAATAAATAATGTACGGATTATTAAAAGTGTTATCAAATTACATATTACAACACCCAAAGACAAAAAAGGACGAATATAAGAACCTTAAAACCCCAAACGAAAAAATAAGACGAAATGCCACGTTTTGTGTTATTCAGCAAATAAAGTGGCATGAATGTTAAATAAATAATGTACGGATTATTAAAAGTGTTATCAAATTACATATTACAACACCCAAAGACAAAAAAAGACGAATATGAGAACCTTAAAACCCTAAATGGAAAAATAAGACGAAATACCACGTTTTGTGTTATTCATCCAATAAAGTGGCACGAATGTTAAATAAATAATGCACGGATTATCAAAACTGTTATCAAATTAAATATTAGAACACCCAAAGACAAAAAACGACAAAAAAGGACGAATATGAGAACCTTAAAACCCTAAAGGAAAAAATAAGAGGAAATGCCACGTTTTGTGTTATTCATCAAATAAAGTGGCACGAATGTTAAATAAATAATACACGGATTATCAAAAGTGTTATCAAATTACATGTTACAACACCCGAAGACAAAAAAAAAGACAAAAAAGGACGAATATGAGAACCGTAAAACCCTAAACGAAAAAATAAGACGAAATGCCACGTTTTGTGTTATTTATCAAATAAAGTAACACGGATGGTAAATAAATACTGTACGGATTATCAAAAGTGTTATCAAATTACATATTACAACACCCAAAGACAAAAAAAGACAAAAAAGGACGAATATGAGAACCTTAAAACCCTAAACGAAAAAATACGACGAAATGCCACGTTTTGTGTTATTCATCAAATAAAGTGGCACAAATGTTAAATAAATAATGCACGGATTATCAGAAGTGTTATCAAATTACATATTACAACACCTAAAGACAAAAAAGGTCGAATATGAGAACCTTAAAACCCTAAAGGAAAAAATAAGACGAAATGCCACATTTTGTGTTATTCATCAAATAAAGTGGCACGAATGTTTAGTAAATAATGTACGCATTATTAAAAGTGTTATCAAATTACATATTACAACACCCAAAGACAAAAAAAGACAAAAAAGGACGAATATGAGAACCTTAAAACCCTAAAGGAAAAAATAAGATGAAATGCCTCGTTTTGTGTTATTCATCAAATAAAGTGGCACGAATGATAAATAAATAATGTACGGATTATCAAAAGTGTTATAAAATTACATATTACAACACCCAAAGACAAAAAAAGACAAAAAAGGACGAATATGAGAACCTTAAAACCCTAAAGGAAAAAATAAGACGAAATGCTACGTTTTGTGTTATTCATCAAATAAAGTGGCACAAATGTTAAATAAATAATGCACGGATTATCAGAAGTGTTATCAAATTACATACTGGTTGCTGTTAAAAAATGAGCAGCATCCAAATAATTTTTGTACCCATGCTCAAAATGGGACTGACGGTACAATGGGGTCGTAAAACATCCAGACGACCTCTGATGGCTTTCGTTCTTGCTCCCCCTGGCTTCTCAATGGTCCTACTGGCTCCTATTAAAAAAACGAGCGGTTTTTGAATAATATTTATACCCATGCTCAAAACGGGACAAACGGTACAATGGGGTTGTAAAACATCCAAACGACCTCTGATCGCATTCGTTCTTGCTCCCCCGGGCTTCTCTATGGTCCTACTAGCTGCTGTTAAAAAATGTGCAGATTTTGAATACTTTATGTACCCATGCCTAAAACGGGACGAACAGTAAAACGGGCTCGTAATAACATCCAAATGACATCCGATCGCGTTTGTTCTTGGTCCCCCGGGCTTCTCTATTGTCGTACTGGCTGCTGTTAAAATATGAGCAGCATCCAAATAATTTTTGTACCCATGCTCAAAACGGGACTAGCGGTAAAACGGGGTCGTAAAACATCCAAACGACCTCCGATCACGTTCGTTCTTGCTCCCCCAAGCTTCTCTATGGTCCTATTGGCTGCTGTTAAAAAATGAGCAGATTCTGAATAATATTTGTACCCATGCCCAAAACAAGACTAACGGTAAAATGGGGTCGTAAAACATCCAAACGACATCCGATCGCGTTTGTTCTTGGTGCCCCGGGCTTCTCTATTGTCGTACTGGCTGCTGTTAAAAAATGAGCAGCATCTAAATAGTTTTTGTACCCATTCTCAAAATGGGACTAACGGTACAATAGGGTCGTAAAACATCCAAACGACCTCCGACTACGTTCGTTCTTGCTCTCCCACACTTCTCTATGGTCCTACTGGCTGCTGTGAAAAAATGAGCAGATTCTCTATGCTCAAAACGGGACGAACGCTACAACGGTGTCGTAAAACATCCAAACGACCTCCGACCACGTTCGTTCTTGCTCTCCCACACTTCTCTATGGTCTTACTGGCTGCTGTGAAAAAATGAGCAGATTCTCTATGCTCAAAACGGGACGAACGCTACAACGGTGTCGTAAAACATCCAAACGACATCCGATCGCGTTCGTTCTAGCTCCCCCGGGCTTCTCTATGGTCCTACTGGCTGCTGTTAAAAAATGAGCAGATTTTGAGTAGTTTTGGTACCCATGCCCAAAACAGACGAACGGTAAAACGGGGTCGTAAAACATCCAAACGACCTCCGATCGCGTTCGTTCTTGCTCTCCCAAGATTCTCTATGGTCTTATTTGCTGCTGTTAAAAAATGAGCAGATTCTGAATACTTTTTGTACCCATGCCCAAAACAGACGAACGGTAAAACGGGGTCGTAAAACATCCAAACGACCTCTGATCATGTTTGTTCTTGCTCCCCCTGGCTTCTCTATGGTCCTACTGGATGCTGTAAAATAATGAGCAGATTCAGAGTAGTGTTTGTACCCATTCTTAAAACGGGACGAACGGTACAATGGGGTTGTAGAACATCCAAACGACCTCTGATCGCGTTCGTTCTTGCTCCCCCGGGCTTCTCAATGGTTCTACTGGCTTCTGTTAAAAAAATGAGCAGTTTCTGAATACTATTTGTACCCATGCTCAAAACGGGACAAACAGTACAACGGGGTCGTCAAACATCCAAACGACCTCCGATCGCGTTTGTTTTACTCCCCCTAGCTTCTCTATGGTCCTAGAGGATGCTATTAAAAAATGAGCAGATTTTGAATACTTTTTGTACCCATGCCCAAAACAGACGAACGGTAAAACGGGGTCGTAAAACATCCAAACGACGTCTGATCGGGTTTGTTCTTGCTCCTATAGCTTCTCTATGGTCCTACTGGTTGCTGTGAAAAATGAGCAGATTCTAAATAATATTTGTACCCATGCTCAAAACGGGACTAACGATTAAACGGGGTCGTAAAACATCCAAACGACCTCCGATCGCGTTCGTTCTTGCTCCCCCAAGATTCTCTATGGTCCTATTTGCTGCTGTTAAAAAATGAGCAGATTCTGAATACTTTTTGTACCCATGCCCAAAACAGACGAACGGTAAAACGGGGTCGTAAAACATCCAAACGACCTCCGATTATTCTTAGATGGATTAAACCACCTTCTGGAAGATTCAAACTTAATATTGACGGATCCTATAAAGATAACATTGCAGCCATCGGGGGGAACAATTAGAGATGCATATGGTAAATTAATCCATGCTACAGGCAATCGTGTACAGGCATCAGATCCTCTACACACTGAATTAATGGCGATGGTCAACCTTCTACAGTGGAGCATTGACCAGGGATTTCAATCTCTCTTTATTGAATCGGACTCCATGCAAATGACTACAATGATTCATCAAAAGAAAGGACACTGGAAATTTATTACCTTGCTGCACAATGCTCGAATCCTCCTGAAATCAAGCCAATCTTCATTGATCCACATTCACAGAGAGCAGAATGCAGCGACTGACTTTGTGGCCAAATATGCCAGAGGAAGAGAGGATAGCATTCACTGGAATCATGCAAATGCTCCTAATCAACTTCGGGCCATCATCCAACTTGAAGTAGAAGATGTCCCTTATGTTCAGAATGCTAATAGGGTTCCTTAACCCTAATTGTGGCTGTTTGTATTAGTGAATGATTGTAATTAGTTTTGTCTTCCTTTTATAGGGGTCATTTTTTAGCGTGTTCATTTTGACCTCAAAACTTATTTTCCTTTGCTTTTTGACCTATTTTTAACACGCAACTCTTGCATTTGCAAGGTTATCGAGGAAAAAAAAATGACCTCTGATCATGTTTGTTCTAGCTCCCCCTGGCTTCTCTATGGTCCTATTGGATGCTGTTAAATAATGAGCAGTTTCAGAGTAGTTTTTATACCCATGCTCAAAACAGGACGAACGGTACAATGGGGTCGTAAAACATCCAAACGACCTCTGATCGCGTTCGTTCTTGCTCCCCCGGTCTTCTCAATGGTCCTACTGGCTTCTGTTAAAAAAAGGAGCAGTTTCTGAATACTATTTGTACCCATGCTCAATACGGGACAAACGGTACAACGGGGTCGTCAAACATCCAAACGACCTCCGATCGCGTTCGTTCTTGCTCCCCCAAGATTCTCTATGGTCCTATTTGCTGCTGTTAAAAAATGAGCTGATTCTGAATACTTTTTGTACCCATGCCCAAAACAGACGAACTGTAAAACGGGGTCGTAAAGCATCCAAACGACCTCTGATCATGTTATTTTTCATTTTCATCAAAAACATTTTTTGAAATTCTCGGCTTTGGCGATTTTTAGGGCGATTCTGCGAGCTCGCTTCTTCAACCTCCGGTACTTCCATGGCCGGGGATGAAGACAGCCACCCATCTCTTCCTCAAGAGGGGGTGGAGAATCACCTTCTTCCCACTGAAGGAGGGTTGAAAACAACCACAGATAACTCCCACAACACCATAAAACCCCCATGACGTCAGCTCTACCTACCATGAATGTTACTGTAGATCCAACCATGAAACCATCCTATGCCTCCAAGGCAGCTTCTTCCAGCACCATAGCTTACCCCATGTTCGACTGCACCATTACCGATCTTCGCCCCATTTCAGTACATGAAGGTTACCCGTCCGTACAATTCACCATGGAAGACAGAGACGACTTCTTGAAGAAGATGGACCATGTGGTGATGGGGAAATTCTTGAATGGGAGACCACCATTGAGCTTGCTTCGGGAATTCTTTCATTCCCTCTAGCTCAAAGGTTAGTATAATTTCTCGGTCTACGACGATGCTCACATTTTCATTGAGTGCAAGTCTATAGAGGACAGAAACAAGCTTTGGGTACCTCACTCATGGTATGTGCAGAAGTACATTTTGAGAATGTTCTTATGGACACCGGAATTCGACCCAAAGATTGAATCTCCCATACGTCCTGCTTGGGTTCACTTCCCAAAGCTGCCATTGTTTTTATACAATGAAGTGGCCCTTGCTTCCATTGCAAACTCTATAGGCACCCCATAAGGTTCAAATCTCACAACATGAATAGGGTAAAGTTCGGTCAAGCTTCGGTGCTGGTGGCTCTAGACCTAACCAAGCCTAGATTGGACAAAACTCGAGTGGCCTTTGTGGATAAAAAGGACCCCAGTCGATCCATCTCATTTCTTCAAGTTGTTGAATATGATGTGGTTCCGCTTTATTGCATGAAATGCAAACATGTGGGGGGTTCAAATATACCCTGTAGTTGTTCAGTTGTAAGAGAGGGACCATTGCCTACTCTTAAGGAAGCTGCCCATGTTGTTGCCCTACCCCAACAAGAGCAGACAAAATTTGAGCCTCAACACTCCAATAATTATAGGAGGAGCCCGTATCCAAGAGGTAAAAGATAGCATAGTCAGAGCAAATATATGGAAGTTCTAGTTGCAAAGAGAAACATATTTGGGAAGACTACATTTCTCATGAAACCCTGCTCCTCTACTACTCATGTGGCCAACTCATTTGGACCTCTGGTGGAAGCACCAGCCCAATTGAGGAACCACCTTTAGTGGTGGATTGTGATACTGGTATGGAAGATGGGGAGCTGTTGGAAGACTTTTCCAATGATTACTGTTAGACATTTGGCAACGACCACATCTAACCACTCACCATTATTGATATCACTTGCTGTTCCCAAAGATACTTCAAAAGGATCTTTTAAATTCCAGAACATGTGGAGAAAGAATGACACTCGGGCCCCACTTATAACAGAGGTGTGGAATAGACCAGTGTACAAGGAGCCTATGTTGTCACTGCAGATTAAGCTCAAGGAACTAAAGATAGCTCTTAAACAGTGGAACAATGATCAATTTGGCAATGTTACCTCTCTGGTGGAATCTGCAGAGGAGCTAGTGCTTATTTGTGAATCCAACTTTGTTGCTTCAGGGTCTTCATCTGACATGGCTGCCCTTAAGGAGGCTCATGATCAGTTATTGCTGCAATTGGCAATTCAGGAGGAATTTTTAGCACAAAAAGCAGGAGTGAAATGGATGGCTGAGGGGGATAGATCCACAACATTCTTTCATTCTATCATAAAGAAAAAACACAGGAGAAGGGCTATTAAAGGAATCCTGGATGAAGGAATCTGGATCACAGCTAAAGAGGATATAGCTCATTCTGGTATCAAACATTTCCAGAATATCTGTAACGACCCGCCCCAGGTGGGCCCCCCCTGAGGTTAGGCTCGCTATCAAATCCGTAACAGAGTCACCACTCGATGGATGACTCGATAACACAAACATTTTAACGAAATAAATTGAAATACGATAGATAAAAAGAAAGTAAAAATCTGTTTTACTGAAATACTGACAATATATCCATCTGGGTATAACCACCTATGACTCAACCATAACGAAAGACATAATCCAAAGTACATCCAATCTATAACTCCAATAGTACATCAGGAAAAATATAATATGAAAACACGGAAGCACAGTAACGACTGAGGGAGATCCTAATGCCACCATCGCCACTCACCAAAACAGGGACCTACTCGCTGGAACACGTAGCCTGCTAAAAGAATAAATCCCCGAAGGGTCAGCTCGACAGCTGGTGAATTCTAACTCACGGGTGGTTACCAACCCATACACGTGGTATGAAAGCGATACGTGAGTGCATGAAACAACAACAAAGAAAGGAAAAATACACACAATATCGATAAACAGTTCGACACACCATCACCAACAATAACAGTAAAACAAACCAATCAAGTCCAACATCACATAACATAACCCCTAAACTATTCTATATGCACCAGATCCGGACTTCCACACTCTACAGTACTCTACCTAACTCGTCTGCATCACCTCTATGACCGACTCTAACTATAATCATATCATGGCATTACCGCCATCGCCCGCATCACCCCTGTGACCGGCTCTAAACTACCATGGCATTACCGCCATCGCCCGCATCACCCCTGTGACCGGCTCTAAACTACCATGGCCTTACCGCCATCGCCCGCATCACCCCTGTGACCGGCTCTAAACTATCATGGCATTACCGCCATCGCCCGCATCACCCCTGTGACCGGCTCTAAACTAACCCACGGTGCCGGATCATGACAACAACCAAACTTATCACATGCAAGCATCTCAACATAACAATCATCTCAACATAACAATCATCAACCCTTAGGTCCACATCTATCCTCATATCCATATTCAACATAAACAATAATCATAACATGTTACTAATTTCACACATCACACACGCAATTACACATAACACATGCATAAGAAAGTAAACAGACGTGAGTAAGAACTCACCTCAAGCAAACAGCACAGATATCACTCACTCCCGAGCCAACAATGCGTACTCGATCACGTATTGGGACCTATTATAAAACATACAATCTATCAACTATCGCTCATATATCGTCCCGACTCCCCACTAATTAAGATATAACCTTTAATTAATAATACTATAATTTTTACCCCAAATATGTAAAATTACGATTTAATTACGCTCAATCATAATTATCGCATCATGCGCCTATATCAATCCCAAATTATAAAATACACGATTAGCTCATGCTTAAGGTGATAATTATAGGTTTGCAATCATCTAATACGATTTAATATAACTAGTATAAGAATATCATTATCATGCGCCTACAATCGTGACTTGACATAACCTCATGCTTTAATCATACCTCAATGTCTCAAATACTACCATAACAATTCAAGAATTTCCACCTAACATCCTATAATATCATGGCCGAACATAACTCAAGAAAATAAAGTTCGTAGACATTATTTTATGTGAAATTCTACATCTAAACTCAATTATAACATCATGCATAATAATCACATCATACGCTCAATATATATCCCAAAACTAAAAATTTAGAGATTAATTTGTATTTTAGGGTGAAGAAGGTTACCTAAAGATCACGATTGTACAAGAGATGGCAAACTAATCACTTGAATGAGCACATCGGACGGAGCAAGAATGAAGAGGGATTGACGGCTGAAGTTATAGTGTTTAGAAAAAAGAGTGGGACGGCCAACTAATTGTTTTGTTTGAGGGAGGGTTTCGTGTGGGTATATATATATGTATATAAAGGTCCGAATATATATAGGTAACTTAGATGGTATATATATATAGTAGTACAACTTATAATATATATAGTACTAGTTTAGGTAATATGAATATATATGATATGCACCGTCATAACTATATATTAGTATATATATCCAACTAATATAATTTAACGCTTTAATATAATTATTAACGAGTTACTATCAAGCCCTTAGCAAATCTAACATATATTAATGAGCTCTTAACAAATTTTTAATGTTTAACAAAAGTTATTATCTTTTATCATCAATATTATGTCGTGTTATTACAATATCTTCACAGGAAATGAGAAGAATATTGAGGAGGAGACTTACACAATCACATACCAAAGTTGGTGACAGATGATCAAAATGCTATGCTCATGGCTCCTCCAACAATGCAGGAAGTGAAGGAGGCCGTTTTTGAGTTGAATGCAAATACTGTAGAAGGGACAGATGGATTCAATGGATGCTTCTATCAACATTTCTGGGACATCATTTCAAAGGAGGTGCATATGGCTGTTTGTCAAAGGCAGACTCATACAGGACAACATTCTTCTAGCTCAGGAACTTATTCATCATCATAATCACAATCCCAATGGGGGAAATGTTCTGCTTAAACTAGATATGTCTAAAGCTTTTGACATGCTGGACTGGAGCTTCCTTAATGTTATTCATGGTTCTCTATTCTCATTAATGGGGAAAGTCATGGTTTCTTCAAGTCTATTAAGGGTGTGAGGCACGGGGATCCTCTTTCTCCTGGCCTTTTTATAATTGCTGAAGAATATCTTATTAGGGGGCTCTATGCAATTATATCAAAACATATGGAAGCTGCCTATTACTCTAAAAGTAATGTGTCCATACTAGTTTTGGCTTTTGCAGATGATTGTCTCATCTTCTGTAATGGAGCTAAATCATCCATCTCCAAAATCACCACATTTTTGGACCACTACCAAGAAGTCTCTGGCTAGGTGATTAACAGAGCAAAGAGCTCCTGCATTTTACCAAATAAAATGTCTGAACCTAGGGCTAAACTCATCCTCAAGCAAACAGGTTTCAAAAAAGAAAAACTCCCTTTAATATATGTGGGAGTACTTATATACAAAGGAAGGAAACCAAGTCTGTTCTTTGATAACTTACTGGATGCCCTTAAAGGGAAGATTGCTGACTGGGATCACAAAATTCTGTCCTTTGAAGGCAAAATCATCCTGCTCCAGTCTATGCTATCCACCCTTCCTACCTATATCCTTCACATACACAAGATGCCAATCAAAGTTAAGGATAAAATTGACAAACTGTTGAACATATTTCTTTGGGGAGATGGGGTTCAATGGTGTAGCTGGAAAGCTTTATGCTTCCCATATGAAGAAGGTGGAATTAGCATGAGGGACCTGGATGTTATTTATGAGGTGGCTAGTAGAAAAGCATGGTACCGAATTAGAGAGGGGAACAATTTGTGGAGTAAATATATGACAGCCAAGTACTGCAGGCTTAGACACCCTAGTAAGGCAAAGCTTCACAAAGATCACTCTAAAACATTTAGAAATCTTACAGAGATTAGAGGCAAAGCTAAGCAAGCTATCGGTTGGATCATTGGAGAAGGAGAGGCAAAGCTGAGCAAGCTATAGCATGAGGGACCTGGATATAAATTAATTATAGGTTGGATCATTGGAGAAGGAGAGGTGGACTTCTGGGTGGACTCCTGGCTGCCTTCAGGACCAATTGATATATCTAGTCAAAGTAGAACCAAAGTTAAAGACTTCTGGGGAAAAAATGGATGGAAGTGGGAGCTTTTGGAAAAGGTGCTTTCCAAAGAGCAGCAAGCAGACATCAGACTAATCAACATCAATGAAAGGAAAGATCAAATTGTATGGAAACACTCACCTGATGGCAATTTCTCATTCAAAGGAACTTGCAATTTCTCTATGGTCCTACTGGACGATGTTAAATAATGAGCAGTTTCAGAGTAGTTTTTGTACCCATGCTCAAAACAGGACGAACGGTACAATGGGGTTGTAAAACATCCAAACGACCTCTGATCGCGTTCGTCTTCTTAATGGTCCTACTTGCTTCTGCTAAAAAATGAGCAGTTTCTGAATACTATTTGTACCCATGCTCAAAACGGGACAAACGGTACAACGGGGTCGTCAAACATCCAAACGACCTCCAATCGCGTTTGTTTTGCTCCCCCTAGCTTCTCTATGGTCCTACAGGATGCTATTAAAAAATGAGAAGATTCTGAATACTTTTCGTACCCATGCTTAAAACGGGGTCCTAAAATTTCCAAACGACATCCGATGGCGTTTGTTTTTGCTCCCCCGGGCTTCTCTATGGTCGTACTAGCTGCTGTTAAAAAATGAGCAGCATCTAAATAGTTTTTGTACCCATGCTCAAAACGGGATTAACGGTAAAACAGGGTCTTAAAACATCCAAACGAACTCCGATCAGGTTCGTTCTTGCTCCCTCACGCTTCTCTATGGTCCTACTGGCTGCTTTTAAAAAATCAGCAGATTCTGAATAATATTTGTACCCATGCTTAAAACGGGACTAACGGTAAAATAGGGTCGTAAAACATCCAAACGACATCCGACCACGTTCGTTCTTGCTCCCCCACACTTCTCTATGGTCCTACTGGCTGCTATTAAAAAATGAGCAGATTCTGAATAATATTTGTACCCATGCTCAAAACAGGACGAATGGTACAATGGGGTCGTAAAACATCCAAATGACAACTGATCGCGTTCGTTCTTTCTACCCGGGCTTCTCAATGGTCCTACTGGCTTCAGTTAAAAAAATGAGCAGTTTCTGAATACTATTTGTACCCATGCTCAAAACGGGACAAACGGTACAACGGGGTCGTCAAACCTCCAAACGACCTCCTATCGCATTTGTTTTGCTCCCCCTGGCTTCTCTATGGTCATACAGGATGATATTAAAAAATGCGCAGATTCTGAATACTTTTTGTACCCATCCTTAAAACGGGACGAACGGTAAAATGGGGTCGTAAAACTTCAAACCAACATCTGATCGCGTTTGTTTTTGCTCCCCCGGGCTTCTCTATGGTCGTACTGGCTGCTGTTAAAAAATGAGCAGCATCTAAATAGTTTTTGTACCCATGCTTAAAACGGGACTAACGGTAAAATGGGGTCGTAAATCATCCAAACGACCTCCGATCTCGTTCGTTCTTGCTCCTCGGGCTTCTCTATGGTCCTACTAGCTGGTGTTAAAAAATGAGCAGATTCTGAGTAGTTTTTGAACCCATGCTCAAAACAGGACGAACGGTACAATAGGGTTGTAAAACATCCAAACGACCTCTGATCGCATTCCTTCTTCCTCCCCAGGGCTTCTCTATGGTCTTACTGGCTGCTGATAAAAAATGAGCAGATTCTGAATACTTTTTGTACCCATGCCCAAAACGGGACGAACGGTAAAACGGTGTCGTAAAACATCCAAACGACATCCGATCGCGTTTGTTCTTGCTCCCCCGGGCTTCTCTATGGTCGTACTGGTTGCTGTTAAAAAATGAGCAGCATCTAAGTACTTTTTGTACCCATGCTAAAAACGGGACTAACGGTACAATGGGGTCGTAAAACATCCAAACGACCTTCGACCACGTTCGTTCTTGCTCCCCCACACTTCTCTATGGTCCTACTGGCTGCTGTTAAAAAATGAGCAGATTCTGAGTACTTTTTGTACCCATGCTCAAAACAGGACGAACGTTACCATGGGGTCGTAAAACATCCAAACGACCTCTTGTTCTTGCTCCCCCTTGCTTCTCAATGGTCCTACTGGCTTCTGTTAAAAAAATGAGCTGTTTCTGAATACTATTTGTACCCATGCTCAAAACGGGACAAACGGTACAACGGGGTCGTCAAACATCCAAACGACCTCCGATCGCGTTTGTTTTGCTCCCCCTGGCTTCTCTATGGTCCTACAGGATGCTATTAAAATATGAGCAGACTCTGAATACTTTTTGTAACCATCCTTAAAACGGGACGAACGGTAAAATGGGGTCGTAAAAATTCCAAACAACATCCGATCGCGTTTGTTTTTGCTCCCCCGGGCTTCTCTTTGGTCGTACTGGCTGCTGTCAAAAAATGAGCAGCATCCTAATAGTTTTTGTACCCATGCTAAAAACGGAACTAACGACAAAACAGGGTCGTAAAACATCCAAACGACCTTCGATCACGTTCGTTCTTGCTCCCTCACGCTTCTCTATGGTCATACTGGCTGCTATTAAAAAATGAGCAGATTCTGAATACATTTTGTACCCATGCTTAAAACTGGACGAATGGTAAAACGGGGTCGTAAAACATCCAAACGATATCCGATCGCGTTTGTTCTTGCTCCCCCGGGTTTCTCTATGGTCGTACTGGCTGCTGTTAAAAAATGAGCAGCATCTAAATAGTTTTTGTACCCTTGCTCAAAAAGGGAGTAACTGTAAAACTGGCTGCTGTTAAAAAATGAGCAGCATCTAAATAGTTTTTGTACCCATGCTCAAAACGGGACTAACGGTAAAACGGGGTCGTAAAACATCCAAACGACCTCCGATCGTCCTTCGATCACGTTCGTTCTTGCTCCCTCACGCTTCTCTATGGTCATACTGGCTGCTATTAAAAAATGAGCAGATTCTGAATACATTTTGTACCCATGCTTAAAACTGGACGAAACGGGGTCGTAAAACATCCAAACGATATCCGATCGCGTTTGTTCTTGCTCCCCCGGGTTTCTCTATGGTCGTACTGGCTGCTGTTAAAAAATGAGCAGCATCTAAATAGTTTTTGTACCCTTGCTCAAAAAGGGACTAACGGTAAAACTGGCTGCTGTTAAAAAATGAGCAGCATCTAAATAGTTTTTGTAGCCATGCTCAAAACGGGACTAACGGTAAAACGGGGTCGTAAAACATCCAAACGACCTCCGATCACGTTCGTTGTTGCTCCCCGGGCTTCTCTATGATCCTACTGGCTGGTGTTAAAAAATGAGCAGATTCTGAATACTTTATGTACCCATGCTCAAAACGGGACGAACGGTACAACGGTGTCGTAAAACAACCAAACGACATCCGATCGCGTTTGTTCTTACTCCCCCGGGCTTCTCTATGGTCGTACTGGTTGCTGTTAAAAAATGAGCAGCATTTAAATACTTTTTGTACCCATGCTCAAAACGGGACTAACGGTACAATGGGGTCGTAAAACATCCAAACGACCTCTGACCACGTTCGTTCTTGGTCCCCCTTGCTCCCCCACACTTCTCTATGGTACAACGGTGTCGTAAAACATCCAAACGACATCCGATCACGTTTGTTCTTGCTCCCCCGGGGCTTCTCTGTGGTCGTACTGGTTGCTGTTAAAAAATGAGCAGCATCTAAGTACTTTTTGTACCCATGCTCAAAACGGGACTAACGGTACAATGGGGTCGTAAAACATCCAAACGACCTTCGACTACGTTCGTGCTTGCTCCCCCACACTTCTCTATGGTCCTACTGGCTGCTGTTAAAAAATGAGCAGATTCTGAGTACTTTTTGTACCCATGGTCAAAACAGGACGAACGGTATAATGGGGTCGTTAAACATCCAAACAACATCTGATCGCATTTGTTTTTGCTCCCCCGGGCTTCTCTATGGTTGTACTGGCTGTTGTAAAAAAAATGAGCAGCATCCTAATAGTTTTTGTACCCATGCTCAAAACGGGACTAACGACAAAACAGGGTCGTAAAACATCCAAACGACCTCCGATCACGTTCGTTCTTGCTCCCTCACGCTTCTCTATGGTGATACTGGCTGCTGTTAGAAAATGAGCAGATTCTGAATACTTTTTGTACCCATGCCCACAATTGGACGAACGGTAAAACGGGGTCGTAAAACATCCAAACGACCTCTGATCGTGTTTGTTCTTGCTCCCCCTGGCTTCTCTATTGCCCTAATGGATGCTATTAAAAAATGAGCAGATTCTGAATACATTTTGCACCCATGCTTAAAACGGGACAAACGGTAAAACGGGGTCGTAAAACATCCAAACGACATCCGATCGCGTTTATTCTTGCCTCCCCAGGCTTCTCTATGGTCGTACTGGTTGCTGTTAAAAAATGAGCAGCATCTAAGTACTTTTTGTACCCATGCTCAAAACGGGACTAACGGTACAATGGGGTCGTAAAACATCCAAACGACCTTCGACTACGTTCGTGCTTGCTCCCCCACACTTCTCTATGGTCCTACTGGCTGCTGTTAAAAAATGAGCAGATTCTGAGTACTTTTTGTACCCATGGTCAAAACAGGACGAACGGTATAATGGGGTCGTTAAACATCCAAACAACATCTGATCGCATTTGTTTTTGCTCCCCCGGGCTTCTCTATGGTTGTACTGGCTGTTGTAAAAAAAATGAGCAGCATCCTAATAGTTTTTGTACCCATGCTCAAAACGGGACTAACGACAAAACAGGGTCGTAAAACATCCAAACGACCTCCGATCACGTTCGTTCTTGCTCCCTCACGCTTCTCTGTGGTCATACTGGCTGCTGTTAGAAAATGAGCAGATTCTGAATACTTTTTGTACCCATGCCCACAATTGGACGAACGGTAAAACGGGGTCGTAAAACATCCAAACGACCTCTGATCGTGTTTGTTCTTGCTCCCTCTGGCTTCTCTATTGTCCTAATGGATGGTATTAAAAAATGAGCAGATTCTGAATACATTTTGCACCCATGCTTAAAACGGGACGAACGGTAAAACGGGGTCGTAAAACATCCAAACGACATCCGATCGCGTTTGTTCTTGCCTCCCCAGGCTTCTCCATGGTCGTACTGGTTGCTGTTAAAAAATGAGCAGCATCTAAGTACTTTTTGTACCCATGCTCAAAACGGGACTAACGGTACAAATGGGGTCGTAAAACATCCACACGACCTCCGACCACGTTCGTTCTTGCACCCCACACTTCTCTATGATCCTACTGGCTGCTGTTAAAAAATGAGCAGATTCTGAGTACTTTTTGTACCCATGCTCAAAACAGGATGAACGGTACAATGGGGGTCGTAAAACATCCAAACGACATCCGATCGCGTTTGTTCTTGCTCCCCCGGGCTTCTCTATGGTTGTACTGGTTGTTGTTAAAATATGAGCAGCATCTAAGTCCTTTTTGTACCCATGCTCAAAACGGGACTAACGGTACAATGGGGTCGTAAAACATCCAAACGACCTTCGACCACGTTCGTGCTTGCTCCCCCGGGCTTCTCAATGGTCCTACTGGCTTCTGTTAAAAAAATGAGCAGTTTCTGATTACTACTTGTACCCATGCTCAAAACGGTACAAAACGGTACAACGGGGTCGTCAAACATCCAAATGACCTCCGATCGCGTTTGTTTTGCTCCCCCTGGCTTCTCTATGGTCCTACAGGATGCTATTAAAATATGAGCAGATTCTGAATACTTTTTGTACCCATCCTTAAAACCGGACTAACGGTAAAATGGGGTCGTAAAACTCCAAACATCCGATCGCATTTGTTTTTGCTCCCCCGGGCTTCTCTATGGTTGTACTGGATGTTTAAAAATGAGCAGCATCCTAATAGTTTTTTGTACCCATGCCTCAAAACGGACGAACGAAAATGGGTCGTAAAACATCCAAACACATCCGATCAGTTCGTTCTTGCTCCCCGGGCTTCTCTGTGGTCATACTGGCTGCTGTTAGAAAATGAGCAGATTCTGAATAGTTTTTGTACCCATGCTCAAAACGGGACTAACGACAATGGGTCGTAAAACATCCAAACGACCTCTGATCGCGTTCGTTCTCCCTCACCTTCTCTGGGTCATACTGGCTTCTGTTAAAAATGAGCAGTTCTGATTAATACTTGTACCCATGCCCACAAATTGGGACAACGGTAAAACGGGGTCGTAAAACATCCAACGACCTCGATCGCGTTTGTTTTCTCCCCCTGGCTTCTCTATGGTCGTAATGGATGCTATTAAAAAATGAGCAGATTCTGAATACATTTGCACCCATCTTAAAACGGGACGAACGGTAAAACGGGGTCGTAAAACATCCAAACGACATCCGATCGCGTTTGTTTTTGCCTCCCCAGGGCTTCTCTATGGTCGTACTGGTTGCTGTTAAAAAAATGAGCAGCATCTAAGTACTTTTTGTACCATGCTCAAAACGGGACTAACGGTACAAAATGGGTCGTAAAACATCACGACCTCCGACCACGTTCGTTCTTACCCCTCACGCTTCTCTATGGTCATACGGCTGCTGTTAAAAATGAGCAGATTCTGAGTACTTTTTGTACCCATGCCAAACGGACGAACGGTTAAAACTGGGGTCGTAAAACATCCAAACGACATCCGATCGCGTTTGTTCTGCTCCCCCGGGCTTCTCTATTGTCTGGTTGTTTAAAAATGAGCAGATCTAATACTTTTGTACCATGCTCAAAACGGGACGAACGGTAAACGGGGTCGTAAAACATCCAAACGACATCCCACGTCGTGCTTGCTCCCCCGGGCCTCTCAATGGTCCTACTGGCTTCTGTTAAAAAAATGAGCAGTTTCTGATTACTACTTGTACCCATGCCTCAAAACGGTACAAACGGTACAACGGGGTCGTCAAACATCCAAATGACCTCCGATCGCGTTTGTTTTGCTCCCCCTGGCTTCTCTATGGTCCTACAGGATGCTATTAAAATATGAGCAGATTCTGAATACTTTTTGTACCCATCCTAAAACAGGACGAACGGTAAAATGGGGTCGTAAAACATTCCAAACACCTCGATCGCGTTGTTTTTGCTCCCCCGGGCTTCTCTATGGTTGTACTGGCTGTTGTAAAAAATGAGCATTTAATAGTTTTTTTGTACGCCTGCTCAAAACGGGACTAACGTCAAAACGGTCGTAAATCCAAAAACCTCCGATCACGTTTGTTTTGCTCCCCCGGCTTCTCTATGGTGATACGGGATGCTGTTAGAAAATGGAGCAGATTCTGAATACTTTTTGTACCCATGCCCACAATTGGACGAACGGTAAAACGGGGTCGTAAAACATCCAAACACCTCTGATCGTTTTGTTTTGCTCCTCCTGGCTTCTCTATTTGGATGCTATTAAAAAATGAGCAGAACTAATACTTTGCACCCATGCTTAAAACGGGACGAACGGTAAAACGGGGTCGTAAAACATCCAAACGACATCCGATCGCGTTTGTTCTTGCCTCCCCAGGCTCTCTATGGTCCGTACTGGCTGCTGTTAAAAAATGAGCAGATCTAAGTACTTTTTGTACCCATGCTCAAAACGGACTAACGGTACAAATGGGTCGTAAAACACTACACGACTTCCGACGTTCGTTCTTGCAACCCCCTTCTCTAATGATCCTAATGGCTGCTGTTAAAAAATGAGCAGATTCTGGATACTTTTGTACCCATGCTCAAAACGGATGAACGGTAAATGGGGTCGTAAAACATCCAAACGACATCCGATCGCGTTTGTTCTTGCCTCCCCCGGGCTTCTCTATGGTTGTACTGGTTGTTGTTAAAAAATGAGCAGCATCTAAGTCTTTTTACCCATGCTAAACGGGACTAACGGTACAATGGGGTCGTAAAACATCCAAACGACCTTCGACCACGTTCGTGCTTGCTCCCCCGGGCTCTCATGGTCCTACTGGCTCTGTTAAAAAATGAAATTTCTGATTACTTTTTGTACCCA